>CM034358.1:64405710-64611806 GCA_019925275.1 Mytilus edulis | reverse complement strand
CATTTTTGGTATCGTTATCAATTGCAAACATTTAATTTAAGGAGAACAACCACAACATATCATACAAATCAGGTTTTAAAAGAAGATGAATATAAACATGATAAAGACAATTAAAGCACAAAAACTAGTGAATAGTTATTTAATTGGATTTCTATCACATTTCATTATTAATAAAAAAAAAATAAAAAAAATACTCCCAGATAGATATTTACTACAAAGAAAGATAATTCCAAAACAAATTTCATTCAAAACTTTTTAAATCTAGGTTTAAATGTCTGTTCTTATTTTAAAGACAACTGATCCTCGTCATTCAAAGTATGAACACAGTGAAATCGCATCAGCTTAATTCGCTTATAGTGTTAATCGATTCCTGTATATTTCCTGTTTTTATATAACCTATTCTCATCACTTGTCGTCCGTCGTTGTCGTCGTACGTCATAACTTTTTACAAATTGAACTTCTTTGAGAGAACCACTGAATGGAATGGAACCAGACATGTTCCTTATGAGGAACTGACCAAGTGTTGTTACTTTGAAACCAATCCATCATCCAAAATGGCCGCCAGCGGAGGGACTAAGATTTTCATAGGACACTGGGAAATACATACAAATGTCTTCTTTTAGAGAACCACTGAATGGAATGATACCAAACATAGCATAAATGTTCTTAATGAAACGCTGACAAAGTATTGATACTTTAAAGCCAACTTTACATGTTCCTTATGTGGTGCTGATGAAGTGTTGTTACTTTTTTGAAAATTTACTGTTCAAAATGGCCACCAAGATTTTTTTATCAAATAACAAGGCCAATATTAAACAAAAATTTGGCCCAATTATTATTTAGGTATCTGTTATGATTTTTATCTCTTTTTACATTATTTACAAACCAAAGTAGAGTCAGGTGAGCGACACGTGGCTCTTGAGAGCCACTAGTTTCATTTGGAAATTCCAAGACAACCTACATGAATATAGGGTGACACGAACCACAGAGAATATGAGTCACGTGCTACGGAAGGATAATATGCAATTCCTGTTCTAATAATAACAGTCATTTTGCTCATCGTTACAAGTACTTAAATGGTCAAGAGTTTTAAATTTGACATAATAAAGCGTTGTTTGAGTTCTTGCGTTATCGTCCAGTGGCTAGTAGTACATTTATAATCAGGACGAAAACAAATCGACGATTAATTCAATGGGATGTAGATCTTGTATTGACTTGTTCATACAAAGCACAAAGGTCGTTTTCGGAAATTTAACCACAGCAAGAACATTGGAAAGCATTGTCAAATCTGACAAAAGAATAAAACTATTACATAGAACATTAATTGAAATATATTGTCTTTTACCTTTTCTACTGAAAAACGATTGCAAACACTATGTTTTTATGCTTTCTTTCACCATTTAGGAGAAATGTTCGAAAGATGAAAAAACAGTCGCCCGATGAGTTTAAGTTGTTCGCATCATTGTCCTTTGATTTTAAAATTTTAACTTATTAGTAATCAAATAACATCTTCTTATATGTATATATATATATATATATATATATATATATATATATATATATATATATATATATATATATATATATATATATATATATATAACTCGTCTAAACATCAACCCAACAATGTTAGATCTGTAAATTTGCTTTCGCAAATTTTTGGTTCTTCCCTCGCTGGGATTCGAACCCATGCTACTGTGATATCGTGACACCAATTCGCCTGCACTGCAGCCGTCCCGCTAGACCACACGACCACCTGGGCTCTCAAAAAAGAGCTTTCGCTGGCCGTGTGTTACCTTTCCTCGTCAGTTTTAATCTAGCGGCGTACTACAAAACATGATATATAAGGCATGAAGATGTTATTGTTACAGATCAGCTAAATTATCTATAGTAAAGGATCCTACAAATTATTGTAATATACAGTCACAGAAAATAATTATATTTATAAGTACGTCTGAGTCAGTGACAACTCTACAACAGATGTATCCATCGGATCGCCATCAATGATGGTGATACATGGCTGTGTACATAATGTATATACAACTCGTCTAAACATCAACCCAACAATGTTAGATCTGTAAATTTCGCAAATTTTTGGTTCTTCCCTCGCCGGGATTCGAACCATGCTACTGTGATATCGTGACACCAATTCGCCTGCACTGCAGCCGTCCCGGTAGACCACACGACCACCTGGGCTCTCATATATATAATAACATGTAAACCTCAGATCTGTGTACGACCTCAAATCTGTGTCCGATCTCAAATCTATGCCCAAACGTGACGTCAATCGCTAATCTATGTCCGTAAAAAAGATTCGGCCTCAAATATGTGTCCGATTTTCAATCGTGACGTCAATCGCAAATATGTGTCCGTTAAAAAGAGAAGGTCTCAAATCTGTGTAATGTATTTTCCAATTTGTTTCGCCATGCGCAAATTTATGCCCGTCTAATAAGTTCCGCCTTATAGGTTTTTTATTTCAATAAGTAATTTCCCATAATTCAATATCAAGTTGGTGTGTGTTCTCCATGTATGTGCAAGAGCTGAAGTATAGTTTGCGTTTAATAAAATCCGGCTAAATTATTTAGCTGGTATTTATAATATTGTTTCAAGTACGGTCTTATATGCTTTTTGTTTTATTAAGTCATTTTTCCATGTGTGTGGTTAAAATCTTTGCATGCGTGGGTTATTATTGTATGCCGTCTTTAAGAATGAAACTACACATATTTATTTTACTAAAAAAAGACAGCAAAGAATGAATATTTGTTTGCAACTTCGACGTACTTCGTTTTGTCTTATGAATTTGTTCATATCGCTGTTTCATTGACATTTATACCACTTTATCTATGTTTTTTCTTGAATACTAGTATCAAAAAATCATTCTAAATTGATAAAAGTAAAACGTTCTTTATATTTGAAATATTTGCGAATCACAATAAAACATATATTATCAATTGTTTGGTCTTAGCTGATATCTATTTAGTTCAAATGTAAAACTTGTAATAATGCCTTTAATAACAACGCATATATTTCCCCGAGAAGAATCATTCTTTATGTTTTGGCACATTCCTTCTCTCCAGAAACCAGATGTAAACACTGCAGTCCCTTAGTTCATGGCTGGATTTGAATTATAAATATTCCCCAATAGTAGTAGTAAGTACACAGTGTAGATACTATTCTGTACGCTATCCGGAAGTTTCGATTTTCGAAGCGAGAACTTTTTGGATCACATTTTAAATTTGTTGGATATACTGTATTAAACGGTTAGATGTTCATCTTTACATTGCTTAATGATTAATTCAGCTGACTATTTTTGAAAATATTCCATCAGTCCACTATTCATAACAGATTTTCCTCCAGTTTAAAAAAAAAACATAAAGCAATTTTACACCATGTGTATAAATAGATAAAATGTTAACCTTGCTTTTGTCATATAAACCACTTGTTCAATGTTTGTTCGGTGTGTGTTAAAGGCTGTACTTATACCTGTAATTGTTAACTTTTCATTGTTTACTTGATGACGTTTTGTTATGTTTTACGTCAATGAAAGGACATAGATTTGAGCCAAAAATGGCCATAGATTTGAGTAAAAAAGGACATAGATGTGAGACAATACAGGACATAGATTTGGAACTTCTATGACGCAATATTAAATAGGACATAGATTTGCGGAAAGGACATAGATTTGAGACCGGACATAGATTTGAGGCTTACATATATATATATACAAAACATGCATCAAATAACCTTATCTCATTACCATTTTTTTTTTAAATATCAATTTTGAAGCAACAAGTCTTTAATTTTTATCGTATATCTTTAGTTGTGAATAAAATAGAAAATAATAATACTAGTAAATTTAGTATAGGTTGCTTTGCCAAGGTGTAACTGTTTGTTTTAAATTACGTATAAAGACGTCTTTGTGGAATGATAAAGCTATAGAAATAAGAAAAACACAAACAATACTCAAAACTCATTCTGATAATAAATGTCGCTTCCGAAGTTAAATTTCATCTCACTCCATTTACTATAAAATATAAAATTTGTAACTTTACTGATCAGATAAAACAAATGGAATAGACACATAATCTATGCATAAATAAGGATATATTTATAATACCGAATAACATATATATTCGATAAACGTATGGAAACTTGAAGTAATTTATATTGACACCGATCCCTAGGTTTCCCGTATGCCACCTCGGCTTGTTAGCTGACAAAAAAAAAAAAAAACTTTATTTAGACAGAGACATATAATACAAGAGATTGGCAACTCTAGTAGAGTCTATATAACGGCCAATGAAATCACTTGGCTACCGGAAGTGCTTGGGATGATGTTGTGACCTGGGACGAAGATGAGCAAATTCCGCCATTGTTGTAAAGCGAGACGATACGCTTAAAGATTTTTTGTATCGTTTATGTCCATTGTTTTCACAGCTAAAGCATGTAAGTATATTCAAAAGATACAGTTTAATAATTCTACCAATTTGTTTATACTATAATGTGCTGAGATGATGACAATAATCAAATGCAGACTAATTTAAAGTCGGTCCATTCAGCTTCCCTCTTTATTGCTGTAGAACCGGTCTGGTCCACCATTTTTTTTTCGTAAAACGTAGAAATTTAAAAATGTATATACATTTTTGTAGTGATTTTCTACTCTCGATTGTTATCCCGTTAAAATGAGACTATTTTCGTATAGTTTGGTCAAAAAGTGTTTAATAAAATACCATCAAAGGGGATTTTTTTTTCACATTGATACCCAAATCCAGCTATGAACTACCAATTTTTTTCATAAAACTTAGAAATTAACGAATAAATATGCAATTTAATAATCTTATATTACTTCCAAATGTTATCTTGTTAAAATAAGACCAGTTTCGTAAAGATCGATCCTATAGTGGTTTCTAAAAATTTCAGCAAAGGTGACTAATATTTTCATATTGATACCAAAAAACCTAGTCCAAATAAAATTATCAAAAACATATCAAAGATGATCAAATAATTGTTAAAAAAAACAAAATGTCAAACTGGTTTGGCACTTAAATGGCTTCATGGTGCCAAGAAATCTTTCTTTTGCATGATTAAAATTAAATAAATCTTCATTTTTCAAATATAAAGACACATTTCTTAAACTTTAATATGAATATATGTATTAAAAAGTAAATATTTAAAGATATTTCTCTTGTCATATGCTTATATATACAAACAATTGTCAACAGATTATTTGTGACATTTTGTCCTACCAAATTTGTGACTTTGTGTCCTGTGGCTTTCTGTTCGTTTACCTTTTGTAAACACCTTTCCATTGGCGGATCCAGGGGGTGTTCCAGGGGTAGGAACCCCCCTTTTCTTGGACGACCAATGCATTTGAATGGGTACATGTGGTTGGAACCCCTTTATCTTGAGTGGGGAATCCCCCTTTTTAAAATGGGTGGATCCGCCCCTGCTTCCAGACCCTCATTGTAAACCCCTTCAATACCCTCATGAGATCTACAAAATAATAGAAGCAGAGACTAAATAAAGTTTATGGCAGCAACTTACATTGTCAGACTTAAAATTTGTCTATATATGACAAAAGAAATTTAAGATAGATTTAGCCTAATAAAAACCTGCAGAATGTTATATGACATACATGTAGGAAGTAACGTTTAAAAGTAAGACAAATAGATGTTGTATAAAAGGCTTCAAATTTCTTTTCAACTCTAAAATTATTTTTTTTAATTTAGAATGCCAAAGAGGAAAAGATGTAGTAAGTTAACAAAAGGAGTTAAAAAGAAAAGTAATCCTCGGCCATGGACAGCTGTTGGTGCCATTATGGGGGAGATATATATGTTGCCGTTCAATCCACACTGAAGATGAAAAGGTTCATCATATGTACGCTTGAATTTGATTGTCATGCTGATTGTTTTCTAGCACCAGTGGGAGGCACAGAGCAACTGATTACACAAAAAAATGAGACAATTGCAGTAAATGAGACACACAATGAACATGAAGAACCTTGCCTTTCTCCCATTCAGACTTTATGCAATTTATTACAATTTAGCATCACTGATACATATATCCTTAGCTGTACAGATACCGAAATTTGCATAGTTGAACTGTACCATTTCAGTTGCAAGGAAATGAGCATAAAACTCTCAGTTATCATTGACAGTAACATTATAAATAAATGTTTGATAATAAAAATATTATTTATACCTGGAATGATTTTTGTTTTCTTATATCTTGGTTTAATTATTGAAAAAGGATGGAATCATATGTAGTGATAGTCCAGATATATTGTTCTGATCACCGGTCTGACTGGTCCTTTTCATTTCAGAATACTGGGATGTATGTAGTGTTTTTTATGCCCCACCTACGATAGTAGAGGGGCATTATGTTTTCTGGTCTGTGCCTCCGTTCGTCCGTCCGGTTAAAGTTTTTGGTCGAGGTAGTTTTTGATGAAGCTGAAGTCCAATCAACTTGAAACTTGATACACATGTTCTCCATGATATGATCTTTCTAATTTTAATGCCAAGTTATATAGTTTTGACCCCAATTTCATGGTCCACTGAACATAGAAAATGATAGTGCAAAGTTCAGGTTAAAGTTTTTGGTCAAGGTAGTTTTTGATGAAGTTAAAGTTACATCAACTTGAAACTTAGTACACATGTTCCCTATGATATGATCTTTCTAATTTTAATTCCAAATTGAAGTTTTGACCCCAATTTCACGGTCCACTGAACATAGAAAATGATAGTGGGAGTGGGGCATCCGTGTACTATGGACACATTCTTGTTTTACAGATGTTATTTGGTTGATTGGGAAAAAAACATTAAAAAAAACAAAATAGAAACAAAAAAGTGTACGGCTTGTGAAATCTATTATCATGCCTTTATTATGTTTGTGCCTTTCCAAAGTAAAGAGCATCATGCCTTTATTATGTTTTTGCCTTTCCAAAGTAAAGAGCCTGTAATTCACTTGTGGTTTGTTGCTGTATACAATATTTGGATTTTTTTGGTTATTATTTTGTACATAAATCGGGCCATTAGTTTTCTTGATTAAATTGTTAAACCTTTTTTTCATAAATAGACCTTGTATAGTTGACAGTGCAGTATGAATTTTTCTCATTGCTAAGAGCCTTATGGTTACCTAAAGTTGTTGATGTCTGTGTAATTTGGTTTCTTGTGGAGAGTTAAATAGTATATTGCATATACTGTACAGAAAAGAAATGTCATACACTCGCACATCAATATGTAAAAAATGTGAAATATTTGCCACTAGACGTTAGGCAACTATCAATTAAATCAGCCTGATCAACAATAAAGGTAGACACATTTTCGTGCAGTTTGTATAAAGTAAAAGAAAAAGGTATTAACTAACAAATCAAGTCAAGTAGTTGTTAAACTATTTACACATGTGCATGTCTGTTTCAAAACTAAAAGGAGATTTTAACTAGTCAAAAAGTATGTACATTTCATTTAGATATCAATATGGCATTTAAATTGGTGTATGCTTTGAAGTCAACTTGCCATGTTAACAGAAGTATAGCATAGTAGAATGTTTATTCTTACAAAAACTGTCACTTGAAAAGGCAGCAATACCTGCTGCTGTGAGTTTTTATCGTATATTTAGCAGTTCCTTACACTGAAACTATGGTTTAATCTATTTACATTCGAGGTGAAAAGTGAGACTTATATTGCCATTTCCTATTAAATGATCATTAAATGTAAGTCCTAAATACACAATCTGTGAAAAGGAGAAACCATAAATTAACCAACAATCATAAAAAAAAAAACTCAATGCAAGCTCATAAATTAAATGTAAATTTCGAAAAACACATTTAGAAAACAATTTACCGACAAACCCAAAAAAACAACTCAATACATGCCCAATTAATAATGAACACAAAAAAGTGATAATTTTTTAATGATTTATAAAAATTATGAATATAAGACAAAGTTGATCATGATTAACGGTAAATAAACAAACACATTCAGTTTTTTTCTACTCATTAATTAATTTTATATTTTGCATTTTTGGAAAGATTGTGGACACCTGTGGTGTAACAACTTCTTGTGTACCAGGTGTCAATTAAAAATCTTTTAAACAGGTTGTGATTTACCTGACCATCGAATAATTCAAGCCTAATATACATGTCACACTGTGAAATTATGTCTCCGACACAGGTGTATATTAAATTAAACCCATTATGAAACTATCAAATAAAATGAACTCTGATACAATTTATTAAGTGTCAACTATTTAATATCGTTTTTTTTTTTAATTCAATATCAAATTATGTCTCTTTTTCAATAATACAAATCAAAATTAAAATGACATTGAAATAAATATTTATGCATGAACTCAAATTATTTAATTAATTATGTTAAATTTAACACTGAAACAGTTAATTTATGCTTAAACATTCACCCTTACTTCGAGTACTTTTAATACTTTGATAAAGACTCTATTACCCAAAGAGATCTCACGAGGTTTAAATGTGACCGTGTGATATTACGGGATTTCGCTGAGTTGCCAATCTCTTGTATTATATGTCTCTGATCTAGACAAGTCAAAATCATTGAAATTAAAAGAGTTATCAAAATTTGAAGTACCTTGTATCAACTGTAATTTATGGAATTGATGCCTAAATATTAACCAATGATAACAAAGTGAAAAATTAGGAAAATGCCGTTTATTCATAAACCGCGTTTTAGCTTCTTTCAACCGTTCTTACGAAGTGTAATTCACTAATCTACATAGGTTTATCTCTGAGGTATAGAAATCATAGATTATACAACTCTATCGACAAAAATTTTTAAATCAATAGCATTATCTATCTTCATGTTTTTAAACATTTATACATGTAGATAGTAAGAGGAAGTAAACTAACAGGAAGAAAGGGAAAACTATGTTGAGGCTTTTAAAACTAATTCTTTCAGCTACTATAATTTCCTTTGCATTGTCAAGTAAGTATTACAATAGTATTACTAGATAAACAAATAGCTAATATAAATATAGATGATAATTATATGTACAGACAGAACAATTTGTTCATACATAGATAGTGCAATAAAAAAAGAAGTCACGATCGGATCAGTAATAATGATATTGGCCTTCCTTTACTTTATGGGTCCCAACATTACTGTTGAAAAATGGAGGTTCCCACAATATATAGTGTATTTAAATACATTTTGTAATTGTAATATTATATATTCTGTTATATTGATTGTTTGTATAATATTGGCTTGTATATGTCTGTTGTATAAAAACTGTTTATATGGTTTTGGCTTGTAAGGGTCCCAATTAAATTATTTTTTAGAGATTGAGGGACCCCTAAAGTAAATGAAGGCATTATAGCACTCTTTTACTTTAGGGGTCCCTGTTAAATTATATTTATATGGTGTTTGGCTTGTATATATGTTGTGGGACCCCTAAGGTAAATGAAAGTTTTGCCGGCTTGTAAGGGTCCCAATTAAATTATTTTTATATAATTGGTTGTGGGACCCCTAAAGTAAATGAAGGCATTACAAGAATAAAGAAATGTGAATGATAAATCATTTTACTAAAGGTAAGTGCATTTTAAAACAACAAAAAGAACTTTCTGGAAAATTAAATTAAAAAATTAAATGCAGGAAGGGAACTATTTTTTTTTTATAATATTACAAAAAAAGGACTTTTATGGACCGGTATCCTTAAAGTAAAATCCAAAAATGTCAGGACCCCTAAAGTAAAAGAAGGCCATGATATTGTCAATCATTCATAAACTCCCAACTTTATGGAAATAAACAGCTACGCCATGAGCGCATGATACGCCAGTTGCTTTTTTCAAAGAAGGAAGTTCTACAAAAAATGTATAACTTCTCAATTTTATATCAGAAATTCATGGAAAACTAAACGTAGGTTATCTTAATAGATATAAACTTGTCACCAGAGTTTCAAGATAACTGCAAAAATATTGTTTGAAAACTGGGAAATCACCCCAATTTTATGAATAAATTCTCATAACTAGGAAACGTAGAATCTAAATTTTATAAAAATCAATAGACATTAACAATCACCAATGTTTCACGAAAACTACTGTTAGTTATAATTATTATCCGAATACTTGAAAATATCTCTTTGTTTTTACACAGAAATTGACAGCTATAGGTCACCGTGTGGCTTTCAAGAATGAACAGAGTCCATACCACACAGTCAGCTATAAAAGGCCCCGAAATGACAAATGTAAACAATTCAAACAATTCAAACTAACGGCCTAATTTATTAACAAAAAAATAAACGTAATAAAAATCTGTAACACAGCAACAAACGACAACAACTCTATAACAGGATCCTGGCTTGGGACAAACACATAAATAAAGAATATGCGGTGTTAAACATGTAACCGGACCCCACCCCTCTTCATAACCTGAAACAATAGTACAGCATTACAACATGAAAACGAACAATATACATCAGGTGAAAAAGACTTAACTCATCTTATAAATAAAAATAGAAAAACATATAGCAAAAATACATGGACGTGACCGGATATTCGCACACCCCAACAACAAAAAGACAACAAGTACAGATCTCAAAGTGCTTGCAGTTACTGACAACTAACAAAAAAACCATCACGCATCTAAGACTAAATTCATTTCACTCTATCTGTTTTTTTCTCTGAACGGTTGATAATATTTACACAACGTGTGCATGTTTCGTTTGATCTCAGTCATTTGTTGGTCAAAGTTCAATAACGTATCAAGAATTGCACCGCTTTCTTTGCATTTATTTATTTATTTACGTCGTTAAAAAGGCGGTCATTTAAAGAACGACATGGAATATAAACTCTGTTTATTTATATACCTACTAGAAACTATTTCTTGATAATTAAGATGTACAGTTTACGGAAGTTATTTGTTAAACTGTGTGTTGTAAAAATATGCATGCAAATATAAAATTATGATGTTTTATTTTCAGTATTAATGAAATATTTTCCCTTGTTGGTCACTTCTGGCCAGAGTGGACAACAGTGAATTAAAGTTCTTTTTCAATTTTTATAACAGAGACATATGTATATGTTACAGAGAATTTGAATGTAAAATCAGTGATTTCGTAAAATCACTGCACTAATAAGTGATTTTGTTTAATCACTTACAGTTTCAGTGGTTTTGTATAATTCCTGAAATTGTTAGGGATTTTACAAAATCACTGAAAATAGAGCTAGGGATTTTGTAAAATCCCTGATTACAATAAAGTGTAACTTCCTATTAGAAATGTGTTTTTCTTTTAATATAATAGACTAAATGCCTCACATTCTCTTTAAGAAAAAAATCATACACCTAATTAAATGGGCATTTAAAAAGTCAGAATGTGAATATATATGTTCAAACTCTTGAAGGTCATTTTTTAGCAATAAACAAAAAAACTATGTCAATTGGACATGCTTTGATACTATATATGCCCTTGAATTTTTACTAGATAACATTTTTGTTCGCTTTGGAGATTCCGTATATCGTCAGGTTATCGGAATTCCAATGGGGACTACCTGTGCACCACTTATTGCGGACCTGTTTTTGTATTGCTATGAGTTACAATTTATGACAAACATCTCCAATTACCCATCCAAACAACATCTCATAAACAAATTTAATAATACTTTTAGATATTTGGATGATATTTTGGCTCTCAATAATGACGACTTCAGTATGTATACTAAAGAAATTTATCCTGTTGAACTTACTTTAAATCAAGCTAATACTAACAATGACCACTGCCCTTTCCTCGATTTTGATATCTATATCACTAACGGAAAGCTTAAAACTAAAATTTATGATAAAAGAGATGATTTTTCATTTCCTATCGTTAATTATCCATTTTTAGATGGTGACGTTCCCTTGCACCATCTTACGGTGTTTATATATCTCAACTTGTACGATTCGCTCGTGTATGTAACAATGTTTTAGATTTTAACGAGAGAAATTTGTGTATAACTGAAAAATTATTACACCAGGGTTTTCGATATCACAAACTAGTTAAAACATTTACTAAATTTTATCATCGGTATAAGGACATTATTCGTAAATATAGCTCAACATGCAGACTTCTTATACGTTCAGGTATTTCACATCCAATTTTTTATGGAAATATTCTTTATAAAGCACAAAAATGTCAGTATTCACCTCAGAAACTAACAAAACCTTTAAATAGACTTATAAAGAAGGGATATAGTTACGATACTGTTGTCAGGTCATTAAAGATTGCATATTTTGGCGTTAATATTGATTCACTTATAGGGTCTTTGCATCGGAACTAAACACATTTATTCCAAAACCAGTTGTTGGCATGACACGGGTTATGTTCTTCTCATATATGTTATGATGGTATGATACTAAACCCCTAACGGGAAGGATTGTGCCTAATATTCATATGATGAAATCATAATCTTTCAATCAGTTTAATTGAAGTCTGAAGCTGGCATGTCAGTTAACTGCTAGTAGTCTGTTGTTATTTATGTATTATTGTCATTTTGTTTATTTTCTTTGGTTACATCTTCTGACATCAGACTCGGACTTCTCTTGAACTGAATTTTAAATGTGCGTATTGCTATGCGTTTACTTTTCTACATTGGCTAGAGGTATAGGGAAGGGTTGAGATCTGATAAACATGTTTAACCCTGCTGCATTTTTGCGCCTGTCCCAAGTCAGGAGCCTCTGGCCTTTATTAATCTTGTATTATTTTAATTTTAGTTTCTTGTGTACAATTTGGAAATTAGTATGGCGTTCATTATCACTGAACTAGTATATATTTGTTTAGGGGCCAGATGAAGGACGCCTCGAGCTCCGGGTGCGGGAATTTCTCGCTGCACTGAAGACCTGTTGGTGACCTTCTGCTGTTGTTTTTTCTATGGTCGGGTTGTTGTCTCTTTGACACATTCCCCATTTCCATTTTCAATTTTATTTATGAACACTTATAAATTTTAAATATAGTTGTTTATTAAACACTAAAAGCTAGAACTAGTGTATAATGATAATGACTAAAAGGCATGTAAACGGATATTTAGACCAATGTTACCTGGTTTAATTACCAGGCAGAAGCTAGCGAACAATAGCTAGCGAACAATAAGCCAGCGAACAATAAGGCAATATATTGAGAAACACAAAAAAAATGAATAAGACAGCCCTTAAATCGAAAAATATTCAAAAAGGCAGAAAATCAGTCCAAATATTGCAATTTCAACTCAATCTTGAAATGGTTTTTATACCATTTATTGATTAAACAAGTCACATCTCTTTTAAGGCTAATATTCAGTACCACAGAAAATCTGCATCTTTCAACGGATTATTTTTAGGTGTAGGGTCACCAATGCACTCACTCCAATTTAGAACGTATGTAAAAGAGGGACGAAAGATACCAAAGGGACAGTCAAACTCATAAATCTAAAACAAACTGACAACGCCATGGCTAAAAATGAAAAAGACAAACAGAAAAACAATAGTACACATGACACAACATAGAAAACTAAAGAATAAACAACACGAACCCCACCAAAAACTTGGGGTGATCTCAGGTGCTCCGGAAGGGTAAGCAGATCCTGCTCCACATGTGGCACCCGTCGTGTTGCTTATGTGATTACAAATCCGGTAAATAGTCTAATTCGGTAGGTCACATTCATGAAAGGGAAAGGGATTGTAGTTACGACGTAAGGTACATATCCGATATCATTTGTGAAACGGTTATTCCATAACGGTCAACCAACTCGTGATGGCGTCCGTAAAATTTACGAAGGGATGATTTCAACTTCACCATTTGGAACCCTTGGTTTAATAGCTTCCTTGTGAGCAGTAACCCTCTATCAAGAAAATCATGATAGGAAATGCAAGCACGGGAATATCGTATCAATTGGGAGATATATACCCCGTATGCAGGTGCTGCTGGAATGTTGCTACTTAGAAATGGAAAGTTCACAATTGGAAAGCTGAAATCATCTCTTTTGTCGTAAAGTTTTGTTTTCAACCGACCCTCATTGTCAATTTCTAGATGTAAGTCAAGATATGAAGCCGACTTAACTGTATCTGTAGTATCCTTTATCTCCAATTCGATGGGATAGATGCGTTCCACATAGTCACCAAATTTTGAACTGTTTAGTGAAAGAACGTCATCTATATAGCGGAAAGTAGAGTTAAAGGATATTGCTAACTTCTTATCTTTCTTCCTAAGAAGTTCCTGCATGAAGTCAGCAAAGTAGTCCTACCCTGTAAAATATCGCACCTGTGTTCAAAAATCTGAAACTAGAGCTCAAAATTTGAAAAAAATGGTAAAAAACAGGGCGGTCGGCCTATTCCAGGGCTTCTAGAGAAAAATAATGAGGGCTGTCACGGGGTATGACTATATAGGTCTTGTAGAGGAGAAACAGGAGCTTCTTTTGTGCAAGGTATCGAAGGGCGCTATGTTCAAAAATCTGAAACTAGAGCCCAAAATTTGACAAAATTGGTAAAAAACAGGGGGGTCGGCCTATTCCAGGGCTTCTAGAGAAAAAATAATGAGGGGTGTCACGGAGTATGACTATATAGGTCTTGTAGAGGAGAAACAGGCGCTTCTTTTGCGCAAGGTATCGAAGGGCGCTTTGTTCAAAAATCTGAAACTAGAGCCCAAAATTTGAATTAAAAAAAAAATAGGAGGGTCTAACTATTCCAGGGCTCCTAGAGACAAATAATGAGGGGTGTCACGGGGTTATATACGGCGCTATATTTAAACTAGTATTTTTTTAATTTTTACATGATTTACATTCACAGAATGATATGAAAAATAATTGAAACCTAGGGCGCACCTGCCCTTGTCAATGAAATTAACAACGTTGTTATAGGTAAAATAGCGATAAACAGATTATAATTGATTCATTTCAAACTCTTTTTGGTAGTATTTTTGTTGGCCAACGTGTTCATCCAGAGTACCAATCATGTTTTGTGTACACCTTCGAATTCTCCTTCATGATGTGGTTATGGCGGTCGGGTACACTCGACTTTCCTAGCTACATTCTGGTTGGATAGGTAGAGTAGACAACAACGTCGGTTTTTTTTTAAATAGAATCTTGACTTCTTTGTTGTGTATTTTAACCGTCAATAGTTTTGTGGGAATGCGTGATTTAAATACCGTTTATAAAACATCATTGATGTCACGATAGCTGGTAGTCTTTGGTAAATCTCTTCCTCCACCTATGTATCAACTCCTGGAAACAACACTAGGGAAGATGTTTCTGTTTGGTAAAAAAAAAAGAGGGACGAAAGATACCAGAGGGACAGTCAAACTCATAAACCGAAAATAAACTGACAACGCCATGGCTGAAAATGAAAAAAGACTAACAGACAAACAATAGTACACATGACACAAAAAAGAAAACTAAAGAATAAGCAACACGAACCCCACCAAAAACGAGGGGTGATCTCAGGTGCTCCGGAAGGGTCAGCAGATCCTGCTCCACATGTGGCACCCGTCTTGTTGCTCATGCTATAACAAATTCGGTAAATAGTCTAATTCGGTAGGTCACATTCATGAAAGGGAAGGGGATAATAGTGGACGTAAGGAACATATCCGATATCATCTGTGAAACGCTTATTCCATAACGTTCAACCAACTCGTTATGGCGTGCGTAAAACTTACGAAGGGATGAGTGTCCCCCATCACTGGTCATTCTCATTGATGTATTTTCCCAACAAAACAGCATGGCAGCGGCGACACGTTCGTCTACGAACACTACGAGGAGAAGGTTATATGCTAGACCCTCAAGGGCATTTACAACCACTGTAAAATCTTATGCTAGACCCTCAAGGGCATTTACAACCACTGTAAAATCTATGATGAATTGGTGATGAGTAAGCAGAATCAGTGCAAAGACTGTTACGCCCGAGTTGGATGTAACAACTCTGAATGATTCTGTTCTCTCAATTCTACCCCATACTCTCGCGCAAGTCGATCCAACTTTGTGTGTCAATATAGCTTTTAAGAAGACAACACGAATATCAAACACATTCACCATGATCATTGTTCGGACATAGCCTTCAAATAGTTCAAAACCTTATGCAATATCTGCTAGTGTTAGCCTTATGGATTGTCACCTTCAATTTATCAGCACCAAAAAGTCGAACCAGATGTTATCTTTTATAAAGAAAGTATCTATACAAATACGTCTTCGTAGAAAACCAGTGATGGTTGAACAATAGGTGGTCCTCCAAATGTATGCTCGTGTACGAGTAGGATCCCTTCATGGGGTTGTCCCAGGTTTTAAATTTGTAGCATATACTACAATGCTGAAAAGATCACACGGGTAGTCTTTAATAGCCAAATGAAGTATAAAAATGAAAAGCATTGGGGCCCGAAATTCAGAAAGATTTACCAAATACAGATAGTGTAATTCATTCCTACGGTATTAATTTCTTAGTAATTCGAAAACTTCGTAAGTTAATCGAAAGCTTAACAACCATTCTGTAGCAATACAAGGACATCAATGCAATCATCGGTGTGAACCGGGTAAAAACAAATGCCCTAGACACATGAAACCTGCAAATTTCTTCGATAAATCATATAAACTATAGATGAAAGTTAAGGCAATGTGTACTGCAACAACTGTTCAGCCATTATATTTATTATTTCAGATGAAGGCGGCGTAACTGACAATACGACATCGACCAAGGACAAGTACAATAGTTTGAACGTTATTTTTCCAATGATAATCTCAACACACTGGGGCCGCGGAAAGTTAAAAATTATCACATTTTTAGAAATAATATCAATTGTCCTTCAATAAAATATAATATTTTGAAAGTGTCCCTCGCGTTGTGTTTTTCGTTGAAATACTGTGCACATGAAATCATTAGAAATCGGAAATTTCGTTTAGCAATCAAATTCAATAAAAGTCACTCATGAAATAAAAATAACATTCAACTTTGCAAAAAACGAGTACGTCTCTTACACCACTGGTGTATCCATTTCTGTGTGGTCTCACGGGCTTTAATACTAGCTTTTTGTTTCGGTCTGTGTTCTATAGTTTCCTGCTTATCAGTTGGAACGTTATCATTATTTGCCATTTTTGTGTAACTTCCAACAGATATATATACGTAAAGACGTAAGGTATTCGGATTTCTATCTTTTCTAGAAATGTTGAATCAATTGCGTTTGTCTGTGTACACTTTTATTAAGATCGTATTAAACGACGTTTTTCGTATTAGTTTATATTATAGTTGTTCAGCGAATTCAAACCAGGATGCCCCCTAAAAGAAAATTAACAAAAGATAGGTGGTAGCAGTAAACGTGGGTGATAATGACCAGACGGAGGACCCCTACCACAAGTTGAAACATATGAAGATTCGGAAACTGCTGGAGACGACCCTGTTGATAACAAAAATATGTTGCACGACGAACGTACCACTGTCGCACGACAGACAATCAATGTTGTGCGAGCATCGCACAAAATTTGGTAATCTTGAGACAATCATGCGACTTTATCAGAACTGTATTGCGACAGTCGTGAGAATATCGTACGGCAGTCGTACGATTGTTTTTATTTAAATGGTTCAAGGTTGGTCCCCACGACAATGTGTTTATCGCACGACAGTCGCACGACAGTCGCACGACAGTCGCACGACTGGTAAAACACTCTCACGACAGCTAACAGACAGTGACCCGACAAAAAATCGTAGAGCAAAAAAGGTACATGATCAATTTACGTGGCGCTATATAGATGTGTCATGGGTTCGTTGTGACCAGGGCTTAACAGTTCATTGTGGGTCCTCTTCGCAGTCCGCGTTTAAACTATGTCGATTATAGATAAAGATGAAAGACAATGATTTTGATTTTTGCAACTACAGTTTCAAGTCTCCGGGGAAATTGCAGGATAAAAACAATATATGTACATTATTGGAAAATATCAAATGTATTTGGTCTTGCCAGTGGCGTAGCTAGGTCATTTTGATGTGTACGCCCGAATCTGGGCAAGAGGTCTAAAGGTTCATAGCGGGTCAAGATCAAAGCACTTGGTGCCATTAAAAAAATCATCAATAGCACATACTTTTAAAAGAATCTAAATGGTTTATTGTTTATGTTTAATTCATTCGTGTGCTTTTGGAATGTAATGGTTGAAGAGAAAACATCCAAACCAATAACTTTGAAATATGTGTAAAGGGAGCAGCGGGGTAAAGTATTTACATGACAAAAAAAAATTAGTTGTTATGAACATGAAATAAGTAATTTTCAGAGATGTTCAGGTGCAATATTAAAATTCGTTAAGAGTTCTGTGGTAACTTGATTTCTTTCCGCAAAAAGTGAATCCATTTATGATTTATTAGTACTTTACAGGATTTAAACAAATTAAACTTTTTATTTGGATATTTTTTCTCGATCTGGAACATTAAAGTTTGCACAATATTCATGACAATCTTTAAGTTTATCATGGAAAAAAACCCAGACCATCTGTGAGTCCTCAGTACAGCACTTAAAAACGAACGAAAAAAAAACTTTCAAAATTTTTGCTTTAGAAATGAATATTTAAAAGAAATATTTTCCATAGTTTCATAAAATTTCATGTAGGTTTGGCAAAGGAATTAATATGTGTATCAAACTTAAAGTCATAAGAAACGAGTGAGTGGTGAAAAATAATGTTTATCCAATTCTTGAACCAATGCATGTATCTATCATTTTTTACGCAAATGTATCGTATAATCGTCATTTTTTTTCTCTCTGTTTGTTATGATTTAACAAATATGGCTACTCATTAAATGCCGTGTTTTGAAGCCGAAGTTTACCGATTGTCACCTTATAGTAAACAAATAACAAAAAGCATGGATATTGAGCACGTGTTAAACATGTATAATCAGATAATTGTTTATTTTAATGACAGATCCATGCGTATTGCGATCACCGGAGTTTTACGAGGAGTGTCACGCTCAGGTCACTATGCATACGGAAAATATGTCGGGCGAATTGCTTCCTTTCTTCCAGGAAGCAATTAAAAAAGTAAACTTCTTCTAAATGTGGACGAATTAAAGAATTTTCCTCAGAAAAAAAGTATATGTACATAAGTTGTATAATGAAAACTATCCATTTAGTTACAAAAAACATATGCACATTTTTTTCTAATTTGAGGTTTCATATGACTTTAACTTTTAACCTCAAACTGTAACTTCTTGTTAACAGCAAACAAAAATTCCGTTTATCCGTTAAATATAGGAAAATTAAACATATAGTTCATCGTTATGCTCTGGATACTCTTTTGATCATAAACAGTTTCTGGCCATCTTCTGTAAAATTTCAAGAACTCTAGGTTTGACAAAGTTAAAGATATTTAGAAAAAAACTTTAACTACATACTGAACCTAAATATTGACGCCGCCCCTCCTTCTGATTTGAAAATGTATAATGTTTTAACATCTTTGCCCTAATCATTTTGCCTCGTTACTCTCAGCCGTATAACCTCACTTTTATGGGAATACGGCCATCTTTCAAAAACGTTGGACCCGCCTATCATATGAAAAGTGACCACTTAAATTCGTTGCAGTCTTGATAAAATGGAATGTGTAGTCTCATATTTGGTAAGAATAAAGTAAAATGTACTCCACTGGATTATTGAAAGGCCAACTGTGAACTAAATAAATGATATCATCTTTATTTTTGAATTCTAGCACATAACTAACCATTACTTTTCAAGCAGTTCTCCTTCTAACAGTAGAATGTAACAATTACAAGTTATAATTGGGTTTAAAAAGGGCTTTGTTAATTACTTTTTAAATTACATCAAACTATAGGCATTGAAAACAACAATATGTATTGTATGTTATGTTCTATATATGAACTCTCGAACACTAAATCACTTGTTTTGAGAGTTGCATTATTTTTATGTGTTCTCCTTCATGCATTAAACACATTGTTTATGTCTTGTATTTTTCATAGGAAGTAGGGGAATATGATATTTTATACATGTACCACGTCAAGTTGGGTAATTTTCCAAGTGAGATTTTAAATTTATTAATTATACAGCCGAAATACTCGATGATTCAAAAAAGCATTCCATTATTTAAAGTTCATGCTGTGAAAAAGTTTGATGTTGTACAATTTATAATTTACTAGATCACACCGCGAAATCGCGGGCATATACAGCTTGTGAACTGTTGTAGGATGATGTTTGTAAAAGATAATTATGTGTCATGGAGAATTTAAGAAAAAGGTATCAAAAGCCCTCTCCCTTTTTTCCAAAGTTCGATACTTGCTTCCTTTCTGTTAAATTCATGACAACTATTTTCGTGTTCCGGCTTCAGAACACAATTATTCTTCTTGTTTGCTACAATTCATCTTTTGGTAAAAGTCAAATTAAATTAAAAATTTGCACCGCTTCAAACATGAAATAAATGTAACTACTTATATATAGACCATTATTAATCTAATAAAATATGCTTCTAGGACAATCGGATCCATCAGTGCTATTTCTTTTGAGAGCCTTATTAACATGCCAATGGTAGGATATAAATATTGTATAAATGACTAAGACCGACTAAGGCTTTGAGGGGTGTTCGGAGGGGTCCTGATCCCGAAATACCGGTCTTAAAAACATGAAATCCCAAGATACAGAATTTAAAGAAATTCATATCCCGAAATACCGAAATCGAAAAATATATTCCCGGATCCCGTATTGATCAATCCCCGGATCCCAAGCTTAAAAACACCCGATCCCGAAGTCCCGAAAAAGGTCCTGCCTCCCTCTAGTCTCTACCCTACTTTCATGTTTTGCCAAATCACTACTTTCACTTTCAACAATAAATGTTTATGGCCCATTTATGTGCATTATGTTTTCTAGTCTGTACATCCGTGCGTTCGTTCGTTCGTTCGTTCGTGACGTCCGTCCGTCTGTCCCGCTTCATGTTAAAGTTTTTGGTCGAGGTAGTTTTGATGAAGCTGAAGTCTAATCAACTCGAAACTTAGTAAACATAGTGCCGAGGTGGCATCTGTGTACTATGGACACATTCTTGTTTCCACATGTTTTACTTATTTTAATATATACTAGAACACACCCGCGAAATCGCGGGCATTCAGAGCGGAGTTAAAAGTATGTAAAGTGTTGTTAGAAGTTTTATACCTCCTCCTTCATTTCCAAAATTCCCAATTTTTGGTTTTCTATCAATTTCAATATGAACATACATTTAGTATGTTATGAACATTTAAGTAAGGAGCCTGTAGTTCAGTGGTTGTCGTTTGTTTGTGTGTTACATATTTGTTTTTCGTTCCTTTTTTGTACATAAATAAGGCCGCTAGTTTTCTCGTTTGAATTTTTTTTACATCGTCATTTCGGGGCCTTTTAAAGCTGAGTATGCGGTATGGGCTTTGCTCGTTGTTGAAGGCCGTACGGTGACCTATGGTCGTTAATTTCTGTGTCATTTTGGTCTCTTGTGGAGAGTTGTTTCAACATGGCAATCATACCACATCTTTTTTTTTTTAATCAATGAATTTTGTAAAATATTTAATGAATGGAGAATTTCAGAAAAGGTATCAAAAGTTCACATGAATAATTTTAGCGCTTATCTGTATATTACTATATACATAAAGTGTATTTACTTTCAATTCTTAGTTTAGTAATCGATCCATGGTGGTCAATTGACATAGTATACAGACCCTCTCCATTTAAGAAACTCTGAACAGAATTAAAATATACTTCATTCGTACTATTTGTTTTTTCAAAGTATACACAAAAACGCAAACCGGAAGTATAATCTGACTTAAAATTTCGTCCAATGACGGGACAATATCCGGATGCCTTTTTTCTCGTTTTTCTCCCAAAATAACTCAATCTGAACAATCATATGAATGGCTGACAAATGCGACTATGCATTGTACATATAGAACACAGAGTCGTGTTGATTAATTTATTGTGGAAAGAAGAGAAGCGACTATGGACACATTCTTGTTTCCACATGTTTTACTTATTTTAATATATATGCAACTGGTATGACCCCTTAAATAGTAAACATTTCAAAGATAACAGTAGACAGAATACAGAGCGGATATCGATCTATATATTAAAGTAGCATAATCGTAGTTTACATGTAGATAAAACGCGTAAAATAATTGTCCTCTCTAAGGAGGTATAATAGTTGTGGTTCTTGCGATCTAAACACCATGATATGGAGAACGCTCTGATTGGCTTATTTATTTTTCGATTTTTGATATCTATCATACGATTGGTTGTTTTAATCCGGAAGTCTTATCTATGACTAAAAGTCAGTCGCATGACGGAATCAATATCCGGACTCCTTTTTTGTCGTTTTTCTCCAAAAATAACTCAATCTGAATAATCATAATAATGGATGACAAATGCGACTATGCATGTTACCTATAGAACACAGAGGCATGGTGATTAAATAATCGTGGAAGGAAGAGAAGCGACACACAAAATGAGGTCTTCTCGTTTAAAAGTATAGAAGATGTTATTTTTTTTGTACATGCAACACCGTGTATTGCAAATCTCTTAACATAACTGTATAAAACAGAAGCACGCTGTCTTTGATTAGCATGAGCACTGTCTTTTTTAAACAACAGTGCAATCTGCAGCACTATGAATCACACAAAATATGACTGAAAAAAACTATTGTTGGAGACTGTATTTTGAGAATAACAGTATATTATTTAATTATAGATAGGGCTAACAATATATACATGTATGTATAAGTTCTCTTGATCACACATTCGAACAAATTTGAATAATTCAACAGAGACTGTCGAAGATCAGCTTTCAAAGCAAATTTTAAAAGCGACAAAAAGTAGTGGAAGATACCAAATTGACATTCAAGCTCATAATTCAAAAACATACTGACATCGACATGCAAAAATAGTAAGACCAAATGACAAACAACAGCATACACAGCAATACATAGAAAACTAAAGCCTGAGTAAGACGTACCCGACAAAAAACAAACGGTGTGATCTCAGATGCTCCGGAAAAGTAAGAAGTTCATGCCCCATGTGTGTGGCAACTACTAGAGGAGTTCCATGCATGATGACCATTCTGACGATGTAAAATTAATTTTAATTGTTTAACCCTCACCTCACACTTTAAATTTCAATCAGTTTAATACTAGAATCTTGAAAAAAAATCGAAACAGGAAAAACAAGTTACTCTATATATATATATATGCATTTGTAAATCATATGGATTAATACACACAGCAACAACTGTCCTTTTAGTTTTCTATATCGGAAAATCTAAGTTTATGCAGTGAAAATACAGGCGGTTCAATAAAAATGGAGGTTTTATATTCATTTGAAATCGAATTCCAGAAGTTTATGACTCACAAGAATGACTGATAAATCTGTGTCGATTGCTTAATCTCAGGTACATCCGCGCATTCATGTCCTCTTGAAAAAACTCTGAAAAAAATATTTTATTTTTTCAACAAGCGAAATCCTAACAAATTAATAAAGCACGATGCACTTAAAAACAGTTTTTTAGGGCATTAAAATCTATAGGGCAGTAAGAGGTTTCTAACTTGATCGATTTTATTTAAATCGCGTTCAATTAGATTTTAAACAGTCCGTGCAAAATTTTAACCATATCCACATATGTTTATCTCTTACGTAAAGAAACCATAAGTGATAACGTTTTATCTCAAATTTTAAAAATATCAAATCAATATCTCTATCAATATGCAAGTTTTTCAAACGTTATTGATAACAAGCGGAAGAGAAAGAATGAGGAAGAAACCAAACAAAATATGTCGAGGATGTTCAAACTAATACTTGTAACGACACTTTTCTCATTTATATCGGCAAGTAAGTGTTACGTTATTATCACTGGATAAAGAAACAATTGATAAACTTGTATCAAGGCTCTGGGTACGATGAAAATATTTTTTTTAAATTATTTATAGACATAAAACACTCATGTCACGTAATTTGAAATATCATTAATAAAACAGTATCTTACAACACGAAAAAACAAGAAAGGACATACATAGGTAAACATGCAGTCGTGGTCGTAACGTATAGATAAATTACTGAACGATGTGCGCAGATTTGAATCGCTCAACCTGTAATATAAAAGCAAAATGTCTATGGACAGATAACACAGTGACCAAAACAAAACGAAAATCTACCCAGGTGTTCCGTACGCGAAAGCATTTCCTGATTGTGGTTTTGATAACTCAGTTCTAAATCATACAAATAGTATTCCTATTACATTTCGTTAACTCGCAAAATATAAACTTGATCTACTGACCAAATTTTTTTTTCTTTAAGTCTGCTGTCAGTATTCTAGTTAAATATAGAAGTAAGCAGATTGGATATGCTTTCCAAGTGCTTGATTTTGTAGGAGGGCTGTGAGGACTTGATATATGTTAATCAGTTAACCATATTGCTTTGAGATGGTAGAAATGTGTTCAAATTCCGGTTAGCCTCGAGCTCTTAAGGTTATGTGTTTGCCTGATTACATCGATGTTGAATTTTCTTTCTAATATTCTAATATTCTTTTTTGTTCAAAGGTAATGTAGAAATAAAAGAAGATCGAGTATCATATTCGGAAGGAGTTGAACAATGCAGCACCGATGGGTCCAGAATAGCTAATATATCGGATATAAATGTTGCTGCACAAGACGAAAAGCCTTGTCAAACAGAAAATTGGATAAATGCTAAATATTGGATTGAAAATGACAAGAAATTGTCTAATATTATTTCAGTTGAAGGTATAAGATGTGAAAGTTTCTATTCTAGAAAATTTTAAACTGTAAAATATTTATCTAAGAAAATATGTTGCCATACATGACGTAAATATGTTGTAATTTCTGTAATAAAAGCTGCAATTAACATTTAAAAGGCTTTTAAAAAACAACACAAATTATTCAGTATATATTTTCTCATTGTAGGATGCTTTACAAATCCAGTTCTCGAAAATATGGTTCCTAAACAAGAAATATTACCTCTCTCTTTACGTGACTGTTATCGACGTTGTACTGATATATTGAAAGATCCAACAATATTTGCATATAAGGTAATAAATAGTTACTGAACTTTTATCGCTTAATTGTAATTACATTCAATGTAATATATTGTTGCTATGTCGTGTTTTGCAATTAGAATATGAAAGTATAGGATACATATATAACATAAATTAGGGAGGTTCTTTGTCAGAATATACGAAACACTCTCATTCCGAACATGGCGAAACGTAATGTTTCTCTGTAACATAATGTATATACATAAAGTTAACTGATCCTTTCCTTATCCTTTCGTTTTCCAGTGTTATAAATATATGTCTTCCCATAATTTATACAACTGTTTTCAAATTCTATGAACAAAATGTACACCTTATTAACGTATTTAAAGTTGGCATCAATAGTTCTTCGTTTTTTAGCAATCTGCAGTTTACTATCCATGTCCGTATACTGAAAAATTCAAGAAACATAATGGAACGACCATTTAACTTCGAGGGAGAAGGGGTTTATATGTTCTGATCCCCAATGTGATGAAAAAAATATTCTGAATTCAGATTTTCCCCATACTTTTAGACGTTACGCACGGTAATGCGCTCGAATTAAAATTAAGTTTACTTATTATATGATTTTAGAACAGCAACCATTGCTTATACAATATAAAATTACCAACATCCATATATCTACAGAAAGGCCCGGACATGTATTTCTTATTTTAAGCTAATTCTATAAATTTTTGCACCGCATATTTATTTTATTAAACTCACAAATCTTACTTTTGCGTTAAAAACTGCATGTCCGGCGTAACCTTTCAGATTTAATAAAATGCATTTTTCTATGTTCCGTTGTGATTTTGCACATAAAATCTGCGAAATTTAGTATATCAGCTTCCTGCTAGATTTATATTATAATATCATACCCGTTTTTTGGTATTGGCTGAAATTTGAAGCAAGCCTTCAACGAAATATTCAGCAGAGGAACCTGTCTTAATGTGTTATGAGGAATTTACCGAAGTTTATCAAAATTACAGTCTTATTATTATCCCTATAAAATAATCAAATCATATTAAAACTATGCTCTATAGAAAGTTCTTAAAAAGATAAACATTTTCAAAGTTTCAAATGTAAAAAAACACTTTTTCTTGAAGCAGAATTTTAAAATTTCGAATGTCTAGCCACTATGTCCAAACGTAATTTTTGTCCATTCCTTAGGTGAAACATGTTGTATAAATACTAAATGTGCATTTATAATACAAAACTAACATGTTTATAAGATACAAACCATAAGTTCATACAAATGTCTAAATGAGTCGGGTGTTTTCATAAACATTATGACCCTACATTTTTTTTCGGAAAGCATTCCCTATGTAGCCATTATCTTAGATGCTCATAAAAAATAACATTACAAGATTGTTATTGGCAGGAAATGGCCACAGCATTTATTAACTGATATGATATATGTACTATTATATGAAATGCAATTTGTTATACATGTAGATATATGATATATAAACTAAAATTAACTGATAAAAATGCATATGTGTCTTTGAAAATGTTATATGATGATCGCCGAATATGTTTGAGGTGGCAGACCATATAAGAAAAGGGGAAGTTCAAGATAAGCTATTAACCCTGGAAATCAGAGGCTAATGCTTTCATACGATAACAATAAGTCTGTAAACTGCAAATATGTTATCTAAGCGCAGCGAAATCTGCCAAATTGGCGGTGCTGCGACAAATTTAGCCTACAGTTAAAATTTTCACAGAACCGTCAACCGCCAATAAAATTGGGGGGAGCTGCACATAGCTGTTCCATTTCAAGCAAAATTTGATTAAAATAATTTTATAAATGAATATGCCATTATATGGTATAAATTGTAAAATAACAAGCAACTAATTGCATTATTTATAAAACAGCCCAATAACCCCGATGTTTCGTTTAACTGTTCACTTAGATCATATATAGGCATGTATTACTGACAACGAGTCAACTATAAAAATTCAAAGTATGGAATAGTCGTCTGGAAAAGTAATGCCCCCGTGCTACTAGAAATAATTATTTCTAGGGCTCCCTGTATTAAGTTCAGAAGAAAAAAATATATTTTTGTTAAAAGCACCCAATCTTCTGCTAGAAACTTGTGTTTAGCTTTTATGTAAGGATATCGAATGTTAAATCCTCCATGCTTTGTCATGTGGACACCAATGGAGCTGTTTAACCGATGCCTGCACTTGACCATACATTACAATTCCCTTTGTTTGAATACCGCCATTGCAGTCTTGGTAATAATACTCGAGACCAAATCAAAGTCGTATCAGGCAATTCATTATGTAACCTTGACATAAATTTAACAAGCTGATAATGAAGGTAATCTTGTTTGATATATTATATATATTCTTCCCCAATTTGCACTATAATATTGCTCGGAGGATCTTCAAATCTTCGCATTATACTAATGCGATTCTTCATCTTAGGGAGAGTTAATCCACCGGTAAAAAACCTGCCATCAAATTTTCACTCCCAACCTATTCAAAGTCAAATTAGCTCCTCCCGGGCGTTGTCTTGCTTCCACAATCACATTCTTAATAATGATAAATTGACGACCTAACAATCCAAACCCTTATAGGAGAATCAGCAATATACAAACAATTAAACGGTAATTCGTATATGTAGCGCAAATATGCATTCACTTTCAAACGACCTAAAAAAATTATCGGATAATCCATAAACGACACAAGCTGTCTCCATATAGATATAGGAAGATGTGGTATGAGTGCCAATGAGACAACTCATCATCCAAGTCTCAATTTATAGAAGTAAACCATTATAGGTCCATACCTATTTTGAATGCGTTCGACGAACAACGAGAATGTTTAATACCTAAAGCATGTAGAGATATTTTGAGCATTGCAGAAAATTGGTATTTAGTCAAACTAGCTTACCATCAAAAGACAAAAAAGCGGTCCACCTACTACAAGTCTATCTCGCAAAAAGCAAAGCAATAAAACACCTGGAAGTATACATTTGTCTAATTACTCAGGAATGTGTATCGTTACCCTCTACCAAACGGATCGGTCTTAGATGAAACCAAATAAATGTATACCTTTTTCTTGTTAATTTTGACATCATTCTTGTTTAAAGCATGATTTGTAGAATATGCATTGCTCATATTTTGAACTGTCAACTCCCCAACCATAAAAAGACCATGAAAAGCCAATGAAAACACCGCCTGAATAGCCTAGCTTTGCATGCAGAACTTCATATACGTGACAATATTGACAAAATAAGACGCTATATCTCTCTTCAAAAGTCAGCCTAGTGTCCAACTGAGGCAACCTTGAACGCTCAAGGCCATCGTTTGCGATACATTTTGAGTATAGTCTTCATAATCATTAAGCTTATTGTAGATGTTTAAGCCTGATCAATGTGTACGAGTTAATTGTTGAATAAGCAAATCTTAATCTATACATATATGCAATAAAAGCAATAATGTCCTGCAAGGACGTAAGTCATACTTTTGCAAGACCGAAATCTTTCCTGAAACTGTTTAACAAATTTAAAGCCAGGGTATACAACTTTGCTGTACTAGTAGCTATTGAATTGTTAAATTCAAAGTCTATTCCAGTTTCGAAATGACCATATGAAAGTCCATAGGAATGTCTGATATAATGTGCTTCCGGGGCCAATATACGGGAACGGATCACCCGAAAACGAGACAAAGAATCTGCACTTGTATTACTTGAGCCTGGAATATACAACGCTCGTATCTGAATATATTTACTCATTAATAACAATACTAGTAGAGGACGAATTAACATCCTTACTAACTTCGATTTTTTATATTCGCTTGTTAATTATCAAATCTAGTGCTTGTTTTAATCTATTCCTGGTAAAAAAAAATGTCGCTAAATTGAGAGGATAAAATTAACATTAAACAAAAATTTAACTAGATTAAGCATCCGATCCCAGCTCTTGATTAATTTATTTTCACAAGATAATACGGTTTTCCGTGCTTAAGGACGTTTAATTTATTTGCGGTAGTTTAAAAAACTTAACCTTCATATTGTAACCTTAAGCCAAATGTAGACCCCTCAAGCCGGAGCTAGGCATCTACACTATTTGTATATACGTTCTTTAATTTTTTATTCAGTTGTGTTTATCCAATAGATGATACATCAGTTTGGACTCAAGTCAGTACAATCTAAATTCTATATAAAATTGAATATAAGAAAAATATAGACTGAAAACGCATCTGTCCAGTTACCTATGGTGTAAAATTATTTGTTGTTGCTGTCTTGGTTGTTTTACTGGAGGGGTGGGAGTAACTGACTATCTTTTCGGGTATACTGTGCCAATCTTTTCGGGTACAACTGTGCCGATAGCACTTTCCAAACCCTGTTCTAACCAGAAAACATTGAAAAACATAACCTGTTCTAGACATGCTCAGAATTCGAAAATGTTTACCCTGTTCTAGACACGCTCAGAAAATATAAACCTTGTTCTAGACAGAGACCTTTATGTTCTAGACTAGTTCAGAAATATATGGACTGTCACCAATCAATTTCTTAATGTAAGCAACAGACATACTAGTGTCAATATCCAGTATCCATACTGTTAGTTTTTAATTCGATTGTTAAAAATAAACCTGTTCTCGACAGCAGGGCATGAAAAAGTAACCCCGTGTTCTAATCAGCAATACATGAAAAGGGACTCTGATCTAACCAACAGGACACAAAAAGCTACCCTGTTTTTGCAACACATTCGTACCACTAAAAGTATAGAAAGTACCCCCCCCCCCCCCGGGGGAGGGGGGTATCAAACGTTTCTGTGAAATAACGACTTTCTAATTATCCACAGAAGAGGCCTGTGAATGAACTAATAGTAGGACCAGGTCAACATATTCTCTTGCAATTTTTTTTTTGTCGAAAACTTAGTGACATTTCTTGCAAAGTCATCATTAGCCTTCTACACGGAGATGGGGTTTGAAAAACTGATCTTGAAGATAAATCTATGGCTAGGAAAACGTCTGCTTTTCCCCAATGTCGACGTCAAAAGGAGGATTATGGGTAAATCAATCACTTGCAAAGATCGATTATCCAACTAAAAACCAAATACTATTAACTGACGAAGTAGTATAACGACGGACACAGTGGTATGAGCACTACCGATAACTGATTTAAAATTTAGATTTTTAAATCCTATTATGTCCAAGGGTGTCATTTTGACGTTTTTGCACAGTGGCGTCTTTTATACAAATACACACTATTTACGAACTGTTTAGGCAGTTAATATATAAATGCCGGGAAATGTTCATTCAAAATGGTCTGCTGAATCAATATAACTTAGATTAGAAAAACACACACACACACATAAAGGATAAACCCTTTATAGACACCGGGGAAAAGGGGTGATGGGCCGAGGGATAATTTCTTATGGACAAAAGTTTTCACGCAAATCTAAAACACCTTTATAGATCAGAAACCGATTAGAATCCTAGGTACAATGGTCTTATAAATTTTAAACAATTATATAAATAGGTATTTGTAAAATAAAACCATCAGTTCTGAAAAGATAGAGAAATAGTCTGAAAACTCGCACAGACACATAAAGATATTTGACAAAAGTGAGTTCAATCTAAAAACAAATAATTTCAACTAAAATCATTATAAAAAGACATTTGGCTGAATTATTATATGACCGATTTTTATAAAATAAATACCATAAGTTTTTATGTTCAATTTGTCAATGTTCAGGCTAAATTTGTCTTCTCATGTGTCCCTCCGGGAGCAAGATTTTTTTAAAGGTTGCTATGTATTTTATCCAAAATTTGAAAAATTTGCATTTGTGTTCATCTCATCACAGATTAGAAAATAAAAAGACCCTTACGTAATTAATTGCCTTTTTAAAACATTTCTTCAGCTTATGGAATTTATTTGGTAAAAGTCGATCGAGTAAGTACTCCGCTCTTGATAACAAAATGTCAAAGTTAGTATATGGCGTCGAATTTGTCAATTATACATGTTACGTCTTGCGACGCAATACCGTACGTAACGTCATAGTGTTGAATTATAAAAAAAAATACAAGTGTTAGCGTCTAAAAACTTTTCTGACTCAGACAGAAAACCATGCCTCCTCCCTTTTTTTATATTAAATGTTTGCTACCTACTTCACCACTTCTAATAGCCTAGCCTTCCTCAGATAAAAAATGAATAAAGATATTATTATGTATTTTAAACTTCATACTTTACAAGGGCACTTATACTAAATCCACTGGATGTTTGATGTGTACTTATTAATATTTTAAAAGTCTTATTAGATAAACTTTTATTAGTTGTTATTGGTTTTGAACCAGCTGTAATTAACTACCAGTTCTCTCACGTCTATGTACTTTGGGTCTTTTTTTGTTGTTGTCGTTGTTAGGGATGTAAACATACTCCAGTAAGGTTTTGATACCTCACATGCTGATGTAGCACGATCAGCTGGCAATACGGCACCTTTTTGGAAAATTTGAATTGCCTCCTTTTGCACAGTATCTTATTTTTTCAGGGAAAAAAACTAATATATTGGATTACCAAAAAAATTGTATTGTCGGATTTGTATGAATAAATACTTAGAAAATGCAAGTATTTTTTTTTTTTGCTTTGAATAATCTTTTCCTTAAGCCCTTATCCCACTAGACCACGATCGCACCACGCTCACCTTGATCTTAAATTTATTTTGATCGTGGTTAGGTCGCAGTATGAGTGGCATAAACATTTTTATTTTGGGGCCTTGTTTAGCCCACTATACGGTATGCATTTATACTCTCTTTCCATTAAATCCACTTCATTTGAAATTTGGTTGATAGTTGTCTTATCTGCAGTTATACCACACCTCCTAATAATGTGGACGAAATTTTTTTTTTGGTAGGAGACATATCCGTCATTTGGAAATGTCCCGATTGATACGTTTATTTCAACGATAATTCCGTATAAAACTCGAAAGCAAATTTTCTTCACGTCTATTAGTAGCAAAATAGGACTCTAAAAAAATTTAAGAGCAAGCGAATAAAGGCAAATGCGAGGACACAACTCAATATCTTGCTAGATACGTTTACTTAAATCGTGTAGGTACTGAAAATATTAACGTGGTCAAGGATTAATCGGGTGCGGATCAAGGATTTTGAAAAGAGGAGCTGGCAATGTAAAGTTGTAAGTGGTTTTTTGTAAAAATTGTATGCATTTATCATCTATGAATCTGCATTGAGCTGCCGCCCCCTGTCCGCCCCCTTAAATTCGCCTCTTTGTACTGTATAATTCTGTGATTTGATAATATCAGCATTCATGTCAGTCACGTTCCTTTATTAAACTAACACTAATAGTTGGGGGACAACCGTTTACTATTTTTAGATGGGAAAGGTAAGAAGGATAAAGCAACTAACAATACATTGTCTAATAATTATGACTTCTTGAAAGGTTTTTTTTTTTCTTTTTTTTTCTCTGACGTCATTTGTCCAGGAATGAACTATTTGTTAAGAAACGAAATTTCTAAGTTGTAATGGAAAATATTTAATCCATTTAAAAGGAAAGAATGGTATTACTATTTCTGGGGAAAATACTCAATTGTTCAACAAAAATCTTATTCATTTATTCAGCAATAAATAATTAGAAAAGCCTTCAATACGACATAATTGTGTGTACGTAACCTTTTGAAGAAATATTGATGCCAACCTTATATACGTTAATAATGTAATACTTAAGTTTATATTTGATACACAAGAAATACAAACAAAATTGAAAACAATGTTAAAAGAAATTTCAGTCTGATAACCCAGTCCATATGTGGCTTGCATGTGTCACACGGCTCTATGCTTTGATTTTTAAAAGTATTCACCCACGTCAGGCGGTTCAAAAAGAAATAAAAGAAAAATGTTGTACGATTATATTGTTAACTCTCAGAAACAAGTGTATTAAAACTTAAAATCTGTTTTGTTGTATAATGCAAAACATGATAAAGAATTGAGTTTACATTCTAAAGGGTCCTAAGTCTACATCTAGTTACCAATACAATGTGTTTATCTTTTTAGAATAACACAGGGGAAACTAACTGCATATGTAACTTAACCACAACTGACGTTAACAAACCCTTAAAAGTTAGAAACTCCTCTGAGTGTATAAGTTTGAATAAAACATCATGGTGGAAGTACAAAGGTTAGATAATACTTCGTAATTAAGACTTATAGTTGTTAATTTCTGTGTCATTTTTGTCTCTTGTGGACGGTTGTCTCATTGGCAATCATACCACATCTTCTTTTTTATATTAACTACTAATTGGTATTTGTGTTGGTCTCCCTTCACATACTACTTCGATATTAGGGAGGTATGTTGACCGTCTTCATCATGGTCATATATACAAGCATGTGACTGTATTATTATTGTATGAACTATAAATTCAAATATTAAACTGAATTCTTATCATAATCGTTATTTATTGACACTGTCATATATTATTAAAAAGGTTGAACCTAGGTATCACATCACCATACAAGCTTATACCAGTACAAGTACATTTTTAATCATTTTAGCAATAGCGGTTTAGAAAGCAACCCAAAATAATGTTTGCATAAATTATTTTACTTTTATCAACATTAAAACTCGCTTATAAACAACGTCTATGAATTGATATTTTATTGCATTGCTTAAAGACCTCGTATTATTTCAGTCCATAAGGATATTTTTAGTGTTGGTATAAATGGAACCTGCAAAACGATTTCTTGCTCACGCAGAGATTTGACAGACCCTTTTCTGAAGGATATACTGTGTGGTTAGTACATGTAAAATGTAAAGTATACTTGTATTAATATTCATCTTTCAATTGCTCCCAACAAACGGTGTTTTATCAGAATGCTCAGCATTGACAATTTACTCTGAAAGCATTATATTAAGTACTTTTTGCAACAGAAATTAAACCAAAGACTTTTCAAATCGTTTTATTATGGTTCTTTACAGTCACATATGAATCCGCCTTTACAACTTGTGCACTGTTACCTGTAACAAGGATAACACGTCCACAGTGGAAAAGACATTATAATATTGATTACCTTATCAGGTATGAGTAATGACACTTTCAAAAGCACACCAATCTAATATAATTACCACACGTAAAACTCGTTAAGTACATGCCACATAAGATAGATGTAGAATCTTTCTTTTGTGTGGGCAACATTGAACAACTCTAAAAAGATCGTTTTAGTCCCTTTCGGTCATTATGTGCTCCAAATCATAATTACTACCTTATACCTTATACATGTAAACGGAATGTTATTAGTCAAATTGCACCTGTCTTATCTTAACATCGTTTTAACATTTCTATAGGGTCGCATATAGGACAAGCTATGGATGATGACCTTCGTTATGTCTGCACAAATTCTACAAATGACAAAATGTCAAAAAGAACCTTTTTGCCAGGAATATTCAGTTTTATGCTTAATACTTCAACTACAGGAAGTAAGTGATAATGTCATTATTGTTCCAGGAACGGAACATGAAACATTATGGCCCACAAAGTTATATCTCTATGAGATGAGACATAGAGATCACATATTGGAATCAGTACCTACAAATAAATGTGTTATTCATATTATTTATCTCCTTAAAGAGGCGTGTTTTGTGAAACAACTGTTTTTATAAAGTGCAACATATAGATAATAAGTTGAATGTCAATAATTTCCGGTTTTACCACGTTAACCAAGATGTGGAAAAATAGTATATAAATAAGTAAAGAAGGGTTGTATTCCACATAATTCGGATGAAATAATTATCTGTGTTTACAAACCCAAAACCATATAAATCTCAAGCAAGCAATTTTTTTTGCAGTATTTATGTACTGTCGTAAATTAATTGTTGGTGTTCATTGTTATTCCCTTTTGTATTATTTATTAATGTATTTCTCTGTCCTGAATATCTTAAATATTACTAGAACACACCCGTGATATCGCGGGTCCGTGACTGAATTAAAGTATATAACTTTGCGTAAGCCTTATTGTAGTTTTGGTATTGTCATCTGATAAAGTCATGCAATTATAAGATACACAGTTTTCTCTGCTTTCAAATCGTTCTGTTTGAACCCGTCGACCTGGAAGTTATAAACTATTGGTAATATTAATTATTTCAAAAACAAAAGGTCCTTGAATGGAGTATCTTTTAATCAACAGCATTGTCCTATATTAGTTATAAATACAGTTGAAACTTTTGATTCGCTGTTTTACGTCATGCCCGCTAACAAATTGAAAACTTATTTTGAGTCCAGATTTTTAGTATTCGTATCGTTATCTTAGAAAGTCTTACTGATTAAAAAACTTCAATCGGGAACAATTTGACAATCATTATGATTGAATTTAGTAGTGTCAACCCTGTGATTATGACCCGTGTATATAGCAAATCCAAAATACTCCGTTTGGTGGTGCGCCTGTCAGATGCGGAACGTACATATAAGGTAATAGGTAACAGGTGAATATACTATTGGTATCGGTATCGGATTCAACCCGGAACTTGTTAATTATTTGCAAATTAATTATGTGGAAAACAAAAGGGTCTGGAGTGGTGTAATTTTTAATCTACACCATTGTCCTATATTAGCTATATATAAAGTTGAATTCTTTGATTTTTCGTTTTCATCCCATGACGGCTGACAAATTGAACCTCGTTATTTTGGTGTTATAGATTGCACTGTATGCTGTCACGTAATGTTGTTATTTTAAACATGTACATATAAGTGTGAGGTTTGGCTAGCCTCTTTTTTAATAACATGTCCTGTACTAACTCTGGAATATGGCAGTTGTTATCAAACAGTTCGTTCCTATGTATGTTGCATTGGCGGTTGGTTTTGTTGAACTTTAGTGTTTCTTTTCTTCCGTTGTATTCATCTTATAGTTAATGTGTTTGCCTCGATTTTAGTAGGTAACCTGGATTTGTTTTCTCTCAATCGTTTAATGACTTTTGAACAGCGGTAAACTGTTGCCTTTATTTAAGGTCAGAACGGTGTTAAGAATAGAAAAGCACCAATACATATTCAGCTCAAATACCACAATGTCTGATTCTTTTTAACTTTTGTAAGTTTAAAAACGAGTTGTTAGTTAATAATTGCTTTGGATTGAAAAGATGTTCACAGCATTAATTTTCCTTTTCTCTGTAATATATATTGTCTTTTTTTGTAGATTCACAGCAACATGAATCCCTATTTAACAAATGCAGAGCAGTTGCTTGCTTGGATGATTCCATCTATGAGACTATCGTTACAGACTGTACTTCCAATATTTCGGGTGTCGTATGCTTAAATAGTAAGATTTCTCCTATAACATGTAAAAGAGGGACGAAAGGCACAAGAGGGAAAGTCAAACTGATAGATTGAAAATAAACTGACAACTCCATGGCTAAAAATAAACAGACAAATATTATTACAGAAGATAACATAGCAAACTTAAGACTAAGAAACACGAACCCCACCAAAACTGGGGGTAATCCCTCCCCAAGACAAGATACTTGTATCTACGTTCGCCATTCTTTTAAATGAAACAAAGTAATACAACTCTTTCAATTTGTCTTTTAGTTTGGAATGAGGAATACTTGTGTAAAGTGTAAAAAAGTCAAATGTTTTAATACAATTGCAAGAGAGTCTTAGATTGTATGTAAATGTACTCTAAAAGATCTTACTTATTCAGGGAGAGGAAGACAGGTGTATTTGTAAAATATTACATCACGAGGTTTTCAATCTTATTATTTTAGCTGTTGATGGCGGAGAAATATCGTATAACACGAGTTTTTGTTTTTCTTTTGCAATTCTGTGCAAAAAGATGTGTGTTTGTTTTTTTACTTCAATAGGCAAGGTCTCCTTTTTTCGTTATTCCGACGTCATAATTAGACTTTGATCAATGACAAACTGATATCAAGCGATATCTATCACTGCATCGAATATGATATGATATTTCTCGTATCGCGACTGTTTAATTTTTTTCCATTATAATGTCGATTTCAGAAATATCGTAGTGTATGAAGTTCGTTTTTGGAATCTCTTTTTTGTAATGTTTCTTATTCGATTTGTAGGCAACAATCACCCTTTTTTTAAATGATATGCAAACATAAATGTTCTTTCTATTCGATGTATGAGTTTTATCAACGAAGAAATAAGATCAAGCAGACAACACATTGATAATAAGAATAATATACTAGTAGGGAAAAGTATAAATCAGACGGAGAAAATAAACAAATTGGTTACTTTTAGAGATAAATGTATAGAATCGTAGCTTTGAATCAGGTTTTTTTTCCCAATACATCTTAAAGTACCTGCAAATCTGACAAAAAAGATTAGTATGATCAGTGAAAATCGTTGATTCAGGGTATCCAATTGCAATGTAAAAACGATAATATGTTGTATTTTTGTCTTCTCTTTTTTTTTTTTTATCAAAGCTTACTTTCTATTATAACTTATCAATAACTTGTTAAATCATTGGGTCGATGAGTCGTGAATTTCTTCATGGACATATACATCTCCTCTTCTTCGCCATTCACGATAGCAAAACAAAACGGTTCTTATGAAATAGTATTTGCAACTGTAAAACTCAAAAATTCTAGGAATTTTGGTGGTTACTTAAGGTTTCCAACTGAATATTGGAGTCGAGTCATTCTATAAATTCTAAAAAGGAAAAATAGATTTGAATGACAAGAGGGACCGGGTCCCGAAATCCTAGGCTTACAAACATGAAATCCCGAGTTCCCGAATTTAAAGAAATTAAAATCTAGACATTCCGAAAGAATCATTCCCGAAATCACGAGCTTAAAAACACCCGATCCCGACGTATAGAAAAATGTCTTGTCGCCCTGATTTTTTAAATCTTGAAAAGAAATAACACTTGATCATGTTTGTACAATAATGTAACATTTACATTATCTTCCAATATAACATTATTTGTTTTTTTTTGAACAGGAAACAGCTCTCTTTTTTCGACAAAGAGAACACCATCTTCGACCTCTTTAAGTTCTATGAATATATCCATACACAGATCGCAACAACCCGAACTTAGAACCTCACATATTTCTACGAGTAAAATGCAATCTGAATCAAACTCTAAAGGAAGTAATACTGTTGCATCACTTAGACCAACACAACCTACTGATGCTACAATACAAGATTCTTTTACATTCCTCCTACAAAATACATCAACATATAAACCAACACCAGCACAAAGTTATATCACATTGTCTCAGACATTCATGTCAACTGTTACCACCAGTCAGATAAAGGACCCCAGTAAACGGGCTATCTTTTCAAGCACATCAACTTATATGTCCGACCCATCAGTACAAAAAGCGCCTGCAGCAGGTAGGTTTCTATGGTCAGATTAGGGTTAAATGTATGTTATTTTGGCTAACTGAAATATTACACCTTTATGCTTGTTTACGCTGAATTTAGAATTCTATGTTATTTTTAAAGAAAGAGAATGTATCTACAATTTCATCTTTATCTATCGATTTTGGCAACATTATATTTTCCTTAGAACAACAATGAAATAGAATTAAAATGTGCTCTCCAAGATGTAAAAAGACGCCAGATTGAAACTGCGACGGAATGCATTTTTTTTAGCATCATTTAAAAAGTAATGGCTATCTGCCACAGCAACTATCTCATATTAATTTTTGACATTATGGAACATTAATAATCTTAGTTGATCAGCAATGGAACTATCGCAAAATACTAATCAGATAATGGAAATGGAAAACCCGGTATCAGATTTAATGTAAGCTTCATTAACAAATCTCTTACTAGGAATAGATTTATGTAAATCGTATATGTCGTTTTTTTTCAAAAAACTACAGATTATCTTTTTTACAAACCTTTATTAGCCTTCTGGTAATTCACAATGAGTTTATTCATAAAATATTCTAAATCCTTTAAAATTCAGCATGTTTCATTTGTAGGATTACTTGTTGGTCTGTTAGCTACGGCTGTTGAATTGTTATTGCCGTTGTTGTCCTGCTTGGTATATGTCGATTTAAGTTAGTATATTATTTGCTACTATTAATACAAACAAATGAAATAGTGTTTATATGTTATTAGAAAGTGTCGACCGAAAAGAGTTTCACTTATACGAACAAAAGGAAATGATACGTATATCGTGGTATTTTTCCTACGAAACAACAACACTGCGGCCAACTTCATCATGTTCATGTTCGTGCTCAAACGATATGATAATTTTCACAAATGTTACGTCCGATTAAGTTATTAACTTTTTTAGACATTGCTTATTTAATTGATCCCTGGCAAGTTATTGCAAATGTGTTGCATTCAAGACCTAAGAAAACGAACCCCATAACTTTAACATTTCTTTTACATATATATAGTAATTTTAAGATTATGACCGCTTCAAACACTCTTTTGCTAATTGGAATTCTTTTGTTTCAACAATTGAGTAATGTATGGTAGATTTAACAAACAAAAGGAATGTATTCGTCGACCATTCGTTATTTGTAAAATGAAATGTGTTGTCGAGTACTTTTTACCTTTGTTTTATTCGGCCTATAAATGCAATAAATTTTGTGATTTTTCATTCGATATATATTTATCTATATTGTATATATGATATAATCTCCAGGCGCAAAGGACCATTTAGAAATAAAAGATTTGGTGATGAAAGTCAAATAGCAGAGTTTCATGGTCAAAATGATCACAACACTGATATAGCCTCTAAGAAAGAACCGCACATTGTAAATAATTCAACATATGAAATGCAAGCAGCCACTGCAAATGTGAACGAATTAAGCCTTTTAGAACAGGATTCAAACAACATACCAAATAGTGAATATGCTGTCGTGATAAAGAAGAGCAAAATGATCGATAACGTCAATAACCAACAACAAAGCCATGATGAGGAAAACTTGGATGTGATTGAGAATGAATATGATGGACTCAACCATAACAGGCCAGACAATTTTACTAATAGAAACAATACCACCAATATTTACGATACTGCTTTAGGCGTTCGTGATACATCCGATTCAACATACGTTACAGCAAATCACGTGCATGTTGTTGACAAAGACGAAAACTGTGTTTATGACCATATGTAAAGATTAAAACATTGGGGGACAATTTTTTTTTAAGGGTTGTGAAGATGAGATTACGTAAATAGATTTGTTTGCCTTGTCAAAACTTAGAATTGATTATCGTGTGCAAAACATGAATCTAGTAATAAACGAAAATCGGTGTTCCGTCCGTGAACTATTTTGCTCTCCTCCGCCCATCCCCCAAAAGAGGTCACTGGTACCTAGGAAAGTTATGTACGGCATATTACATGTCATAGAAAACAAAATGCATTTTCATTCGTTTGCTTAGTGATGAAAGTTTGTTTTCCTAAAGTGGTAATTCCTTTGCTGTAAATTATTGCTATCAACTATGAATTAAGAAAATATTGTACGTTTAGTCGGTTTATCCTCTTCTTCTGCTGTTTAATTCTGCGCTTGGTAATAAAACAGATATTTTTCTAAATAGTACTTTACAAATGACATGAATTTGACTGTTCAGTATGAAATATCTGTCTATCATAATAACCACAGATATATTCAGCGTGTTGTATCCATAATCATGTCCTCTTTTATTCGATTCTGATACATGTATAACCAAATGAGAAATATCATTTCCTACTTGTTATGTACAACTCGGCGGCTTCTACTAGTACGAATATAAAACAAGACATGATGACCCTATCGAATCATTCGAATTCACTCTCAATCTTGATGGGGCTAGTATCTTATAATTGCTTTAAACCTTAGTTGAATACGGAATAAATCAATGATGTTTCCTTGATATTGTTCCAACCAGCAATAAAACTATTGCCAAAGAGTGGCATCTTTATAGTCGTTTGGGATGTTTAAATGTGCAGATATGTTCGATCAGAATAGAGACGTTAAATCCAATACTTTGTGTAGATCATGCTCTCTTTATTTAAAAAAAAAAAGACCCATATAAGTCTCTCACCATGTAATTGTAATTCTTAAACGTTATACCGGATTGCGATCCTACTATAAGATCACCATGGAGACTATCACGAAAAGGATATTCTTTTGGGGTTTTTTTCATTCTATACATACTAGTATTTTTATTCTCTGAAATTTTTCTGTTATACTGGACTTCTCCTTTTCATGTGATAAATGTACATGTTTGAGAAATAATGTATGTCTTGTGTTGTCCAATTGTGTCTGCAGGCACTGTATATTATATGCAAAAAAAATATTGAAGTTTAAGCATTACCTTCAAAACCATTTTATATGCCGTCTTTGCGAAATTTATTTGTATATGCCTTTGAAAAATTAAATCAGTTTTTTTTTCATCTTGTCAAATTAACATTAAACATTTGACGACTGCCTTAATCTTTCAGGTTCAGACTTTCGGATGGGTCTGTGTTAGACTGTTGCGATGCAAACTTTCCACCTCTAACCACAATTTCCTGATTTTTCATCGGCAACTCACATTTTCAATCCTTCATTCAGTTAGCTTTGAACCCATCGATTGTTATAACTTTTTATCTGTACCCGTCCTTAATATGGATACATTTTTTTCAAAACAATGAAGAGCTTATAGACAACAAAGAACAAAAATACGGTCAAGTATATGATCGTTTATATAAAGGCGCCTTTTCGAGAGATGTTAGTGTTATAAAGCTAAAGGATTTGGTTGAAAATGGTATGAAATTAAATTTTTACAATTTACAATAGTTTTATTTTGTAATCCGCTGTTTTCAGCATTGTTTGAACTGGCTTATTATGTACCTGCACGAATTTTTATCCTTATTGGAGTTGAGACGCGATTATCCATTCAAAATACTTGCAATGTATCGCAAAAACAACTTTGCATCACAACAATATTCCTGAACGCAGAAATAAACCAATGCTCATGATAAATACAAACATATCAATTAGGACAGAAATGTCCGTATGATTACAATGTTTGAAATATCTTACGCTCATAAGTACATGTAAATGTGAAATCGTGTCTTCCCAAACCACTATAACCACATCATAAGGGAGAACAAAAAAATACATATGCTGTTATTGGTTCAAACCATAAAAAGTAAACATATGAACAAATTGTTGAACATACACCAATGAGAAAGTACCCACACGAAAATAAGAAAAAAAAGCCATCTAAAGTTCAATATACGGATTTCAACAAAAACTGCTTTTTTCAATATACATGATATAGAAAGCTCTGAATCGTTACAAATCTAATATGAATGAATCACTGATCCCTAAATAATGTAAAACAAAGCTGTATATGACAAGAAACAACTGTTGACAATGTTTCTGCATGATCATGAATATGTGACGTTGTTTAACAATCTTTGTTTTAGATCTCAAATCTCTTTTTAATCTCAATAGTTGGAACATTATTATTTAACATGATCCAGCGTTACAGTTAACATGACATTAAATAAAATAGAGGGGGGGGACCATACGCTGAATTACGTTAACACAGTAGTCATTTGCTCATGGGCTGGTTATAACCCGCAATACCTTACGATAACAGACTATCAAGAGAGAGGTATGATTAAATTAAACGTTAAAAACTAATCCACTTTACGCGCATTTGGATACTGAATGTCTCTTTTAGGCATTTTTAACTTTTTTTTAGATTCGAACGTCACTGACGAGTCTTTTGTAGACGAAACGCGCGTCTGGCCTATTTACAAAATTTAGTCCTGGTATCTATGATGAATTTATTTGAGATGCTCGAGACAAACACATTTTAAAATCTAAACATAAAAGAAACACTAAAGAGCTAATATGATCGGAAAAAAGTATTTGTCCATCTGTTAAAGGAATCAGCGCTGTGCTTAAAGGTGATATATTTCATTAATCAAAAGTTTTCTTTGGTGTACACTTCTTTAACTTGTGAGCTTCTTAAATTGGCAATTGGCAGTTGTGTCATATTACGTGTCATTAAATTGCAACAGGTAGAAACACTGCCACACTATAATTGTATACTTTGTTTAATTTTCGTCATTCTATTTTACTAGATTGCTGTTGTAAGTGTTTTTGTACCAAAAATATATCTTTCATTAAATTCTGGTGTGATTGCACAGACGAATATATTTACAAATAAAAGTAAAATGGTTTGATAATCGATTCACAGCAATGCTGAATCGACAGACTAAATATTTCCGGTAGTACAATTCCGAATTCAGATTTAGTCGAAGCCAAAAGATGACAAAACAATATCAATGTAGAATTGATTAAACGCCATTCTGAATTAGGTAAGTCAATAGATGATTGTATACAGCTACTTATTTATTCATTTTGAGTATACTTCATATAACCTAAACTAAAACTGAGCGATACGGGCCATTAGGAGAATAAGATTGTCCAAAGCTGATATTTTATCATCGAGAAGAAACTTCTAACGGTTGTCAAATTTAATATAATCATTCTTGTCTTAAGTACATATTGATAAGACACGGAAGTAAAACATTGAAATATTTAACATAGAAAAGATAACATCGATAAGTTCAACAAAACATGTTGTACATATCTAAGTTGCTATGTATGTGGCAATTTACGTTATGTCTGGAGGGTAAGTATACAAGCATTTTTGATATAATCAATGTTACTTTTAATAATAGTTTGAAATACACAATGTTTACTAGTATTGTGAATATATGTACAAATGTGTTAGGAAGCATTTAAAACAATCGTCAGACCACAGTTACTATAATCATATGAAATTACTTATCACTGAATATGAATACTAATCAAGATTATACAACACGGAAGGTACTTGAGAGCTTTTGTCAAGGCACGTAGTGTATTTAACCTAGCGTATGCACTATTAGAGACTTATGTAGATCCCGAAGGGGGAACCTGTTATGTGACGTCCCACCCCTATTTGTTAGAAAAAATCTGTTTGATTATATAGGGAATCACTTAAGCATGACTGGGGCGGGCAATCAATGCCTTTCCCCCTTATGACAATGCCTGGACCCGCCACTGTTAGAAAGAAGTGTTTCTGTTTAATGATTTGTTTCTACTAGTACAAATACAAATGCAAGTGATATACACACTATCAAATCAAGTAAAATGTGTTTTGAGACAACTCTGTTAAAACAGCAGGTGGATTTTGCTAGGTGTACATTCATTTAACCATGAGTCTCATTCGATAGTGTCACAGTCAACGACAAGAATGAAAACAATTATATTTGGTTTAATTTTGCCTTATTAAGCCATGTTCTATTTTTTTCTTTGAAGTTAAAGAATCTTAACAGTTAATTAATAGAACGACAAAATAGGAACATGGTAACTAAAATACTGAAAGACAGAATATTCATGATTTTCATATCTCTGCATATTGTTTTTTACGGGCTCAAAATAGTCAATGCCTAAGTCATTTGTTGAGTCGAAATAGTCTAATTTTTTTTTTTGAAGTCGAGCTCTCAAATGTCTAAATTATCAAATACATGAATCATGTGAATGTTCTGTGTGCTCATATTGTAAACGAGATCACAAATATCCATATAAACACGTCGGAAAAATAGTCGATTTTGGCCTTTACGTATAATTTATGATGTCCAGCTATAATATCTTATCTTCTAGCCAATGGAAACATACCGATTTTGTAACGCATTGCAGCAAAGACAAAACAAATTAACATTTTATTTCGTTTATACAGTCATACCACACTCTGTTTAGTGTGGTTTCGGGAATAATTTCTTATTGTTGGGAAAAGATGACAGAATTTCAGTTAAAGGTAATTTGTCATATTACAAAATATACGTATTTTTTCTTTGTCTTCAAATACCTATCATGTATCATATTGAATGTACTAAGAACAAAGAAGTAGAATAAGAAGACATCAAGGGTATTGGTAGTATTGCTTATAATATCTTCTTCAGTTTTATCTTTTTAGAACAAAAATATTGTGTCATAATCATTGTTGAAAATATGTAAAGTATTGACTAGAATTTGACTGATTTTGACAACGAAGACTTACATCAAAATATACGAAAATGACCAAGTGGATATCAACACTCATTAGAAGAGAAAAAGCTAAAAACGCCATGACCAAAAACGAAAGACAACGCAATGCAAACATGTGCCATAACTCACTTCACAGACCACTATACATTGCAGAACTGAGCAACGTGAACAATTAATTTTGTATAATTTTCTACTTATTTCCATCGACAACCTTTGAATATATTAGTTTATACATATAACATTGATCTTGTTTCGACAAGGTTGTTACAAGATATCAAACTCAACGATGGAAGTAGGATACAAAACAACTCTTTATGAATGCTTCGTACTGTGTTCAAGGGGAATGAAAGAAGTCGGATTATTTGCATACAAAGTGAGTGGTTTTTTTCGTAGAAATAATAATGTTTTGAAAAGTGACTTAGATTTTATTATAATGTTGAAAGCTGTACCCATTTTTCTTTTAAATGTTTACATATTTTGTCAAAAGACTCACCAGTGACGCTCGAATCCGAAAAAGTTAAAAAGGACAAAGTACGAAGATGCAGAGCATTAATGACCAACATTCCTATAAGTTTTGTCAAATACAGCCAAGGTAAAATTGAGGATGGAAATGGGGAATGTGCCAAAGAGACAACAACCCTACCATAGAGCAGACAACAGCAGGTAAACTATTTCTAGATATAAAAGCCTTAGAATTCAAACATTCAATTTTATTTGTGAATTGTAAATTTATAAAATTATGATCATATCAATGATAATTCATGTCAGCACAGAAATGCAGACTACTGGGATGTGATACCCTCCGGGAATTAAAACTCCACCTGCACTGGCATCGACCCATCATTGATAATCTTGATTACTGTTTTCCAATGAAATATTCCTAATTGAATTTTAAGCAAATGATACTCATTCAATCGAGCAATCGAGTGATGTGAACACAATATTTGTATAGTTAGATATATGATTATAATGTATCAAAGAAATATTGTTCCTAACAGGCTGTCTTTGAATCAAACTGCATTTGCGACCATCATCTACATTTGAATCATTCAAAGGATTTTCAGATGGTGGAAGCATACCAATGTTCTAACATATCACTGTTCTGGTGGGTGTATACAGGTAAGTAAGTCCATGATATCCTTATTGCTTTTTTTCAACCGTGTTTTGATTATTCTTTACAATATTTAGCACTGTAGGTTTATATATATCGGCGAAGCTCAACGGTAGAATATTTTTATTCTTTTGTGTATAAAAGCGTTTGCCTCAATTCCACTGCAAACTTTAGTAATACTTCCGTTATGTTATCTTTGTTATTCTTTTGCTTTTTTTCAATTTTATTTAATAGGCTTACAAGTCATCTGCAAAATCTAAAACTTTGTTTTTTGTAATACTCATCTTGATTTTTATATTAAGTTACTACATGTATTTAGTAGAAAACAGTTATTATTCCCACAAACACATCCAAATCAATGTAAAATTATTTTTAATGAGGCAGATCTCAATTGCTGTTTTAAAAGTGCTATGTAAATTGACAGTTTATGCTTTAGTAATATGACTAACCTATCGAGGAACCAAACCTTTTCTATCACTAAATAAGACCGTAGTCTTTTTGTTCAATTTTGTTGGTTTTTTGTTCTTTTTTTCTTTGTTTTTGCAGTTGTGTGCTCATTACAAAGTAATCCATGCTTGACCTTGACCTATAATGGTTTACTTTTATAAATTGTAACTTGGATGGAAATTTGTCTTATTGGCACTCATACCTCATCTGACTATATCTATGTCATTGATTTATTTACCACCATAAGCAGGTTTATGAAAAATTTTAGACTTTTTTTTCAGTAATCCAGAATGATTTTAACTCCGTTCATGAAACATGCCACCAGTTTACATGCACTGATTCACAAGTTAAATATAACACCTTAAGGCATAGTTTATGCGGTGAGTATATTGTTTCAATTCGTAATGTTAGCCATTCGTAATTTGATATTTCAAAACTTTATGGAACATTTGGAACTCGTTGGTCCGTGTCATGTTTTCTCTATTTGAACTATATCGTAATATTGAAGAAATAAAACATATGTATTTCATATAGCATTTCTTGAATCGAAAGATAAAAATTAAAAAAAAAAATTTAAAACCCAATCGGAACAGCGGAACAGCGGAGAATAAAATGTTTTTACTACTATAACACTGATTTCACAAACACATATAGAATTTTGTTCGAAGATTTTATGCATTATACTTCCAATTGTGTAAAATAGGAAGATGTGGTATTATTGCCAATGAGACAACTCTGCACAGCATTCTTTTAATTTTGGACTATAAATTTTATAATGATAAACTAGAATTTGAAAAATAAATCATCTTCCGTCCTTTTGAAGTCAAAATATTTGTAATATAACATTTAAGTGGCGATTTTTACTAAAATTCTAAATCTTAACAAAAATGTCTATTAATTCAAAAAGTATGCCCGATTACGTTTACTTCGGTTTAAAACAAACTGTTTACATACAAGCAAGCAAAAAACCCAAAACAGTCTCTATTAAATGAATGATAGTTCTTATTATCATTTATATAATGTGACAAAAATATTGTGTTCGACACGATTTATTTATATTTACCACCATCAGAAGCACTCAAATCCGAAGGAAATACTGTATAAGAACCGAAACAGTTTAAGAGCTAAGTGACCAAAAACAGAACCTTAAACGAATGCGAAGAATATCAAAAGTCAACTCTGTCAGGGAGGATTAATGCTCATTTTCTTAATCTAGATATGTGTATACTGTCATTACAATTTTATCTAACCCTTGAAATTTTCTGCGATCGAATTTAGTTTGTTTTTAATGTGTTACTCTCTGCATTTCCGTAAATATTTGTTTTATCTTGTCGCTTCTTGTTTCAGAAACAACTTCACAGAAAGACTATCATGACCTTAGAAGCGAAATTCCACGAGAAAATCTACCATATGGCTGTGAAAGAAATGCAGAAAATAACAATTCAATTTTATTTCCGGATTACTTCCGATTTGCTCTGAACTCATCTGTAAACACTGGTTAACTATTTACTTCACTAGATATATTCACATACACTCTGAATCAACTACTAGTATCTAAAATGAATGATATATCTATTCAGTCCAAATGTTGTAAAAAATTAAAATGTTCATGCCTTTCTTTTTTAATTTAGTTTTTTTTTTTCACAACGAAAACTTGGGACACAAATAGTATATCAAAGATACCAAAAATTACCAACGGCAAATATAATCGAAAACATATTTGATTACAGAATGAGACAACTAAGTTGCAACAATAAATATATACAGAAACAAATTAACATGATTTATCAACAGTTCGAAGCACGTTAGACTTGGAAAGAATTTTTTAACTATAAATTTTCGGTTTCGACAATTTAACCCTTGAGGATGATTTAGTCAAAGTTCAAAGAAAAAAAGTTCAAACAGTTATCTATTATAACATGGATTAACGCACGTATCTCATGTGTAAGTAGCTTAAAGTCCGAAATATCTTATTTTCTCATACATAAAATCAATTAATTCAATTCATAAATTTTTATTTTTATTTTCAAAGTAGAGGAAATGCCATATTATGGAGAACGAAGTTTTTTAAAATTAATCGAACTAATGCATGTAATAATAATAAATTTTTGGGGCTGTTTTTTTTTTTTTTTTTAGATTCATCTGAGAAACCACTTATTCCCTTTATTTGCAAAGCACTTTCTTGTGCCCCTTATAACAGCTTCAGTATTAGTATACAGAACTGTAATTTAACGACTTTCGGAATCCTCTGTGTTAAAAGTAAGTAATCATTTTGTTTATTTTTCTAATATCAACATTACATATAAAATTCTAAATTTTAAGTTTACAAACGTGTACGATAAATATTTCAGTCCACAGGACACGTGTTGAAATTAATTTTATCATGTTCGCTATAGACCACAAATGTTTCAAGACAAAGACAAAATACGATATAAAACAGGTATCAAAAAGTAAAATCACAAAAATAATGCACTCCGAGGAAAATTCAATCGGAAAGTCCCTAATCACATGGCAAAATCAAATGAAAAAACACATCAAACGAATGGACAACAACTGTCATATTCCTGACTTGGTACAGGCATTATCAAATGTATAAAATGGAGAATTCATATCACACAATCATATTAACAACACCAGTCCATACAATTTTCAGGACAATGATGGTATTGAAAGGATATTTTATAATTATTTGGACTACAAACGATAAGACATACCACTTTATTTAACCGAAACCATAACAGAAACATCAAAAATAAATACAGGAATGTTGGATGTATGAAATACAGAGAGCAATGCAAATCAGCACTCAGTCCAAACAATTGTCAGGACAATGATGGTATTGAAAGGATATTTTATAATTATTTTGACTAAAAACGATAAGAGATAACACCATACCCTGCCGAAACCATTACAGAAACGTAAAAAATAAATACATAAATGTGGAATGTATAAAATTTAGAGGGGCACATTATATTAATGAATATATTTGACTAATCATATTCATATACATTCTTTTTCTCATTGTCAATGCTCTTCTTTTATGAAATAGAAGGCAATATTTCAGACGAATCCATATTCCAAAGTTCTAAAAGCATGGCATCACCGACGACTTCAACCGTTTCTTACTTTATCAAAGCCTCATTCAAAGAATCTCAGCACAGTAAAAACACCAGTTATCGCACTTCATCCACTAAGATAACAAACTCGACGTTTATACAACAGACAAGTGATGTACCCTCTCAAACAAATGTAGTTAATGTTGAAAACTCACAGGTAGTTTTTACAACCCATGCACAATCTACAGAGGGGAATGTCATCACAAAAACACTCCAAATAACATCTTCCAAGAAATATAGTTCTCCATTTAACAATAGCTACGTGACAGACCGAAATGGAAAAAAAATTGCAGAAAGCACACCAGGATTTTTTGAGACGCTATCAGATGGTCATTCTAGAATAGGTATGGTTGCTACTCAATTTTTATCAACAGCATTTTAAAATTAGATTAATAAATAGCAAAAAAAGACGATAATGATGATGAAAATTAGTTATTGATATTGTATTATTTTCTATTATCATTTCATAGATTTTTCAGTGCTTGCTTTCATATGAAATGTATTAAAGATAGAAAATAAACAATAATAAATAACGGACTGAAGTCCTTAGTGTAAATAAAAAGAGCCGATGAAACATATACAACGACAAAAATCACAAAAACACAGTTAGAGATCAAAGGACAACATGAAGTCCTCAACAATGGACAAATGGCATAAGAATGTGCCAAATATAATCTACATAACGATATAGATTAACCGTTTTGGAAGGTACAATGGTAACATATCAATGTGTAGGTTTACATGTGTTAATGAAATCGACAACTTCGTGGAATGTGAAAGGCACTCTAAGGGGATTTTCGTTTAACAAAAAAAGTACAAAAATAATCAATAGAGAAACAGATTCTTACATAGTTACTCGTGGATTATCGGATTTATCCAATCTCGATACTTAAATAATCAATTTTAAAGTCCTCGCCGAGGCTCGGACTTTAAAATAGATAATTTAACAATCTCGATCGGATAAATCCGATAATCCACTGGTACCAATGTAAGAACCTATATTTATAGATCTTCATAAAGACCGATAAATATCCTTTTCAGGTTTGATTGTTGGGTCAGCAGTCGGGACTATTGTTATAATTGTTGTTGGTGTCTTGCTTATCTGTTGTCGGTTCAGGTTGGTATTTTATTTGTCATCAAGTTTCGAAAGATAATCACAACACATTAAATCAAAATACAACACTAGTGGTTTTTGAAACATGATCGAGTTTACTGTAGGCTCGAATTCGTCCAATACGATGCTAAATTATACACAGACAAATCAGTACAACTATTCCACTGTATATGCATAAATGTGGCGGGTTTTAATTATCTTAAAGGCGCCAACCCCTTCACAATACTTGGAAAATGGTGTAACAGTACAACATAAGATCAAACTATAAAAATCGGATGTAAAAGGCTGAACTCATCAGATGCATACAAAAAGAAATATGTTCTCTACACGAGACAATGTCTCAAATCGGACCGGATTTAACTGAGATGTACCGCCAAACGGACGCCCTCCTTTAGTAATGGTTAATTACAGGTCGGAAGATCTCTTCATATCTTAATATCCTTTTACCCATATATTAGGAGTGGGAAAGCTACATATACAAAAATTAAGTATTTGTTAAAAGTGCATACACATTTCGTTTATAAAAATCATTTATGGATATAAGATGTGGTATGAGTGTTGCGTCACAATTTGTAAAGCATTGAATACTTAGCCTTGTCTCACACCGAACGGCAAGCTATTAAGAGCCCCCAAAATGCTAGTGTAAATCCGTTAATACAGGAAAACCAACGATCTTATCTATAATACAGGTCCAATTTGTCAGCCGTCATGGGGCAAAAATGGCAAATCAAAGAATTCAACTTTATATAAAGCTAATATAGGACAATGATGTAGATTAAAAATTACACCACCCCAGACCCTTTTGTTTTCCATATAATTAATATTGCTAATAATTAACAAGTTTCGGGTCGAGTCTGATACCGATACTAATAGCATATGCACCAGTTACCTATTATCTTATCTGTACGTTCCGCATCTGACAGGTGCACCAGCAAATGTTGTATTTATGATGTTGCTATATACACGATGATTAATCACTGGGTTGACACAACTAAATTCAATCATTGTCAAACTGTTCCCGGTTGTAGTATTTTGATCAGTAAGACTTTCTAAGATAACAATACGAATACTAAAAATCTGGACTGAAAATAAGGCGTATACAGTTTTCAATTTGTTATCGGGCACGACGTAAAACAGCGAATCAAGGAATTCAACTTTATTTATAACTAATATAGGACAATGCTGTTGATTTAAAAATACTCTATTCAAGGACCTTTTGTTTTCCAAATAATTTATATTACCAATAATTGATAAGTTCAAGGTCGACGGGTTCACACAGAAAGAGTTTTAAAGCAGAGAAAACTGTGTATCTTATAATCAGCATGACTTTATCAAATGACAATACCAATACTTAAATAAGGCTGACGCATAGTTATATACTTTAATTCAGTCACGTACTCGCGGTATCACGGGAATGTGTTAGTCCAAATAAAAGAAACGAGAAATGGAAACACAAATGAACCACATGAACAAACGACGACAACCGAACAATAGGTTCCTGATTATTTTTTTAACGTAAAACAGGCGCCAACCTTCACACTTGCCACATGATATAGCAAAACATTACAACATAGAAAGACACACTATATAATATCAATTGAAATGGCTTAACTCAATCAAAAGACATTATTTACAAAAACAAAAAAACATACAACGAATACATTTATATTCTAGTAAATACCCAACGCAATCATATGTTTGAACGTTGTCTTTAATTTAGACTTGTTGATATTTGTTTCGTTTGGGCTTGTATTATCTTTTTCTTAGGGTTTATATGATCCGTTCATCCTATTTCGACTCGTTAAAAATTGGATACCTACCATCACTGCAGATATTTACAAAATACTATAATATATAATATAGTAAATTTGAGAACACCTCAACTGCTGCCCAAATATAGTAGAATCCGTCCGTGTTCACTTCCTTTCAATACTAAGGAGATGTGTCATAAAAATAGGCACGAGAGATGCCAGAGGGATAGTCAAACTCATAAATCGAAAATAAACTGACAACGCCTGGCAAAAATGAAAAGGCAAATAGACAGACAATAGTACACATGACACAACACAGAAAACTAAAAAATAAGAAACATGATCCCCGCCAAAAACTAGGGTGATCTCAGGTGCTCCGGACGGGTGATCAGATCCTGCTCCACATGTGACACCCGTCGTGTTGTTTATTTTATAACAAACCCGGTAATTAAATAGTTTAATTCGGTAGGTCACATTCATGACAGGGAAGGGGATTGTAGTTACGACGTAAGAAACATATCAGATATCATTTTTGAGACGGTTATTCCATAACAGTCAACCAACTCGTGATGGCGTCCTTAAAATTTACGAAGGAATGATTTCAACTTCATCATTTGGAAGGGTAAGCAGATCCTGCTCCAAATGTTGCACTCGTCGTGTTGCTTATGTTATAATAAATCCGATAAATAGGCTAACTCGGTAGGTTGCATTCATGAAAGGGAAGGGGATTGAAGTTACGACGTAAGGAACATATCCGATTTGATTTTTGAAACTGTTACTCCATAACGGTCAACCAACTCGTGATGGCGTCCGTAAAATTTACGAAGGAATGATTTCAACTTTGTTTTTTGTTCATTTCTTTATATGAATAAGGCCGTTAGTTTTCTCGTTTGAATTGTTTTACACTGTCTTGGCGTTGCCTTTTATAGCTGACTATGTGGTATGGGCTTTGCTCCTTGTTGAATGCCGTACGGTGACCAATAGTTGTTAATATCTGTGTCATTTTGGTCTCTTGTTGACAGTTGTCTCATTGGCAATCATACCACATCTTCTTTTTTATATTCACCATTTGGAACTCTTGATTTAATAGCTTCTTTGTGAGCAGCAACCCTCTTTCAAGAAAATCATGATAGGAAATGCAAGTACGGGGATATCGTATAAATTGGGAGATATATACCCCGTTTGCAGGTGCTGCTTGAATTTTGTTACTAGTACTTAGAAATGGTAAGTTCACAATTGGAAAGCTGAAATCATCTCTTTTGTCGTAAATTTGTTTTCCACCAGCCACCATTGTCAATTCTTAGATGTAAGTCAAGATATGAGGCCGACTTAACTGTATCCGTTGTATCCCTAATGTCTGGTTCGACGGGATAGATGTGCTCAACATATTGACCAAATTTTGAATTATTTAGTGAAAGGACGTCATCTATATAGCGGAAAGTAGAATTAAAGGATACTGCTTACTTCTAAGCTTTCGTCCTAAGTACTCGGAGAGTATTTGAAAAAAAAACGATGACATTAACAAATATAACATCAAAACTAAATACATGAATTTGAGATGGAAAAGTACCGTGACAAGTCTTATAGCAATGCGCATTCACACTCGTCACAATCGGAAATAAGTCACGTTCGGTAATAAAAAGATCAGACGACGTAATGACAAACCACAATCTAACACGTAATAAAAATGTTCATAGCTAACACCTTCCGCAATATGCAAGTTAAATTATTGCAATGTGGAAATAGAAAGGTGTGTAAAGCATTATATATCTGAAACAAATATTTGTATGCAGCTTTTTCAAAAAAAAATTAAAACATTAATCTGGCATTTTTGTCCATGCTCCAAAACATCACAATAATGAATTTAAGTAATATTTTCAGAATTTAAAGTTGATGGATTTGCTCTTTTTTACTAGGGAATCATAGTTAAAACTTTGTGCTTTTTTAATTTTATTTTGCATATTTTGTGGTATATGGAGTAGAAAATGAAATAGCCTGATTAAAAAAGAAATTATTGACCCGACAAAAAGATTTTGGCACTCATAAACTAATTGCAGTCGACTCATGCTTTATCAAAGTCTAACGGACAAGAGAAATATGTCGAGATACCCGTTGTTTGACTGAGCCGAATATCGGAAGTTTGTCAGACTCAACTATTTTTTAAAGCATGTGTCAACATAACCTGTAACTTTGTCACAATATTTCATAACATGTATTTTCATTGCTTAAATAAAAAAGAAATATGGTTTTGTGCTAACTTGAACTATGGACGTTTAATGAAAGGTAATTTCCGTTATCCATGTTGGTGTTCAAGAAGTTAAAAAAAAAAGAGATTACGGTTTCAAAAATTGTAAAAGTATGGGTAGTTCAATAAACCATATAAACCTCTAACACTCAACGTCAAATGATTTAACGAAATTAACAGGAAACGAGTTCATGTATATGTTACATGATTTCAGCTTTCTAGTTGTGAATTTTCCATTTATAAGTAGCAACATTCCAGCAGTACCTGCATACGGGATACATATCTCCCAATTGATACGATATTCCCGTGCTTGCATTTCTTATCGATTACTTGATAGAAGGTTGCTGCTCACAAGGAAGCTATTAAACCTAGAGTTCCAAATGGTGAATTTGAAATCATCCCTTCGTAAATTTTACGGACGCCATCACGAGTTGGTTGACCGTTATGGAATAACCGTTTCACAAATGATATCGGATATGTTCCTTACGTAACTACAATCCCCTTCCCTTTCATGAATGTGATCTACCGAATTAGACTATTTACCGGATTTGTTATCACATAAGCAACTCGACGGGTGCCACATGTGGAGCAGGATCTGCTTACCCGTCCGGAGCACCTGAAATCACCCTTAGTTTTTGGTGGGGTTCGTGTTGTTTATTCTTTAGTTTTCTATGTTGTGTCATATGTGCTGTTGTTTGTTTGTCTTTTTCATTTTTAGCCATGGCGTTGTCAGTTTGTTTTAGATTTATGAGTTTGACTGTCCCTTTGGTATCCTTCGTCCCTCTTTTACAGTATTATGAAATTAAAGATACATATGTTTCTGTCTATGAAGAAATAACATCAAAAATTTGATGCACACTGACTAACCGGCGTAGCAGGTTTTTTTTAAAGTGGGCACCATTTTTTATGTGATTTTGAATAGACAGAAAAATATAACAATCATTTCTTATGATTTAATCTAAATTCCAATTGAAGCCGGAGTAAACCATGAAAAAAACGTTGATAACGTCACGGAAACATGACAAATTTATGTTTATAATCTGATAAATAAAACAACGTCAGCCAATCAGAAGAGGTGTTACCATAAAAATTAAATTGTTGAAATATGTATTCAAATTTGAGTCTACTAAAGACTTAGGCTATAAGGACAAAAAGGATATAACAAATTAAAAAAGAAACATCTGTATTATTTGGAATTTGTTAAAAACATTTCGACAAATTCTTCAGTCAGTGTGTTTATACACTGCAATTTTGTTTTACATTTGAGGGGTTAAACCATTTGACTAATATTGTGTTATGAAAAAAAGAACAGAGGTTGAAACACACACTCCAGCAAGAACAATGAGTACTAAAGAAGTCAAAACAGTAAATTCTTAAAGTCAACAATATCAACTTGACATTATTCTGTTTTTCAAAACATTGTGAAATCCTTTGACTACCAAGTTTTGAACAAGTGAAATCCAAAAATTTTGATAAAAATATTGATATGTCAGACACGTAATCAATGATCTTGTGACATTTCTGTAGATAACGGCATTATTCTGCAAACATGGTTTATGTCGGTAAGTCACTAACGTATTACTTAAGTCTATCACTATAATAGAAAAAAATGACAAGATATTGTACAGTACATGTATATATTCAAAAGTGTCAATCATTTTTTTTGTTTTGTATACAACGAATTCTTTTAAGAGTGGTATTCTACTTGTGTCTTGTGTACTATTATTTGTCTGTTTGTCTTTATTTGCCATGGTCTTGTCAGTTTATTTTTTTTATCTTTGATTTTGACTGTTTTTTTGGTATCTTTAGCGCCTCTTTTCTACTGTTGCATTTAAATGCTGCAATGTGATTCGTTTTGCTTGTACTCTTGAACTTTGCAATGTTTTCGTATGTGTCAAATTAAATTTCACTAAAAAAAATTGAGCATTCGAATACATATCCGTAAGGTTAAATAAAATAATGCATCCGAAACGAAATCAAATCCTACAATTAATGATGTGTATATCTATATTGTGTTTATACATTTTAATTGTACAACTTTTAATGATTTCTTTTGATTGTCTCATATTTTTTTTTCAGTTTGGAACATATATGCATTTGTTTGGTTTCTAAGCAATATTTACACAAATGGTAAGAGTACGTTTTTAGTGCTTCGTTTGAAAAGAAAAGCATTGCGTTGCATATAAAGTTTCTGAAATGTTTTGAATAATGACGTACTTGTAATTGATACAAACATATTAATCAACAAATGCACAGTGGTAACGTATAATCGTAAGTATCAAATTTGATCGTTTAAAGAACAAGCATCAATTGCTCGTCAATGAAGTAATTTTGATATTTGAAGAGAAATATTTCAAAATCACTCTTCATAAAAGAATAAGAAAAATAAGTTTTTTTTCATTCCATTTAAAGGATCAATGAAGTATTTTGGTACCATGATTTATTTTATAATTGACACACAATACTTTGACAATCTTACCTTGACCAATAATATTTTAATTTTATGAATTATAATTTGGATGGACAGTTGTCGAATTAGCACTCATACCACATCTTCATATATATAAATATAAAAATAAACAACTTAATAATGAGATTTAAAGTCATGGTCAAATCAGAGTCATAAGCATATTCATAAATAAAAGGCTGTAATAAAACGGAGGAATTATAGAAACTAAACACAACATGATTGATTTTTCTGGTTTATTCATTTGAATGCCTTAAACAAATGCCAATTGACCCCCATTTTTCCTTTATAAATCTTGTATTATTATAAGCAATCATCTGTAAAAGAATTTTTGTTTTTCCAAAGTTTATGAGAACTTAAACCTGTCAACGATAAAGCTACATACAATCGAAAGAGAACATTTCCCTCCAAAATTCCAACGGCTTACATCTCAAAAAACAAGTACATTGACCTTATTGTTTTGTGGTCTTTTGGTTCTTTGAGTAATTCCCTATCAATATATATTAGTGTTTTGAAAAGTTTGTTATTTTAAAACTGAGTAGCGAACCTCCTCAAATGTTTCACATCTTCTAATCATAATCATGTAAACCTTCATAGACATATTCATTAAAATAAAATTGAGAATGGAAATGGGGAATGTGTCAAAGAGACAACAACCCGACCGGACCATAGAAAAAAACAACAGCAGAAGGTCACTAACAGGTCTTCCATGTAGCGAGACATTCCCGCACCCGGAGGCGTACTTCAGCTGGCCCCAGTCTTTATAATGCATAACAATAAAGAACCATATGCTATACAGAATCAGAAATTCGTATGAAAGGGTTTTTTGTTACCTCCAATTCACAGCTTCATTTTCATTGATATGTCTTCCGTAATTTTAAAAGGTATGAACAACAACAATACATAATGCATGTATGCTTTGTTTGTAGGTTTAACTTGTTTTAATTGTCCAGATATAAGTCATCCCAGATTTTGCAATCAAGTACAACAGTGTGGAAATGGACAAGTAATATGTTAATGGAAATATTGAAAAGCTTTTTATTTTATTCTGTATTCCATTCCATTTATGTTTAGACAGACTGTTTTTAAAATGAATTCCAGATACATGTATTCATTGTTTGAGCACTCTGTCGTCGTTATAGCATTACATTTTTCTATCTAATCGATTTGCATGAATACATAGAGATTAATGCATGGCCTTTTCCATATCAGTCTGGATATCATCCCGAGACGGAGTCGAGGTGCTTATATGGGTCGAGGGATGATACCCAGGCTGATAATGTATGGAAAAGGCCATGTATTAATCGCTTTATCATATACATGTACTTCCGACAATAGTTTTATGTAAGGCAAATAAACTTATGCAATAACTAAAACAGTCAAAAACTTTATAAAGAAAATAAATTATGAATCAAATATACTATAGTTGTCCAACAACAGCATCATTACCTCCTTATATATTTATGGTAACATTTCCTATAGAGGCATTTTGAAACATTGAAAATTTGGAAGAGTTTTACGATCATTACTAATCCATGTTTGTTGTACTATAAAATGATTCATGATTGTCAATGGCATTTGTTAACAAGTACTAAACTATCCCCACAAAAGTTCCCGTAAATTTTGACGTCGTCATCAAAAACATATGACGTCACAATGGAAAAGTAAACAACCGATACCTGAAACACCGGAAGTAACTTGCACGAGAGGCACTATTATGGATTTTGTGCACAAGATACACCTGATATGGGTTATCAGCCCGGGTGGTAAATTATGGCTTGTGTACTTCCGCTCATTACACATATGCAAAAGCTATCATATCAATGCTAAGTATATGATAAATATATTTTATGCCATTAGTGAATTTAAAAAAAAAAGTACTTCTCGACTGCTAATAATATCAAGAGATACAAACTTTACTAGACGTACAAACAATAGTTTCATTTGCGAAATACCGATCAATCTAGATCTGATCCGTTATAAAATTGCCTATCACTAAGCATACTCAGCGAGTCATCAGCTTGGTTTTTACATAATCATTTTTTATCTACACATTCGCCTTCATTGTGGCAATACTTTTTAAATAACAGAATGTGTATCAACAATTTAACGAATCATGCAAAACAAACAACAAAATGTGTCGAGCGGTGAATATTTTACGATATCAACAATTGGAAAACCCAATAATATGTATATAATGCTATTACTTATTTCGCCTTTTGGCACTTCAGTACTGAACTGATTCATTACAAACATCAATTGAATTATCCATTTAGAAATATTGCAATTATCAAAAAACTGAGGTTTCAACTTCCTCAGGCGATGCTGACCTTAGATGGATTTGGCATTTTGTACATGTTCTATGCACTGTTTGGTTATAAAGCTGTTCAATTGTTTTGGTTCTTGTATATCCCTTTATATTAGGTTTCACAAATATTCGGCCATGGACGTTCCTGGTAAAGGTAAATTCAGTAAGTTGCTTCGAAAGCATAATATTAATGAACTATTCTTTTAATTTTAAATTATTTTCTATTTTTTTTATTATTTCTCCTCAGATATTGCGATATCGCTTATATGTCTTCTCACGTCTCATAGTCCTCATAGCCGCGATACAAGCATTAAGGATATACTGTGCATAATGATTTATGCAATGGGAATGACGATATCCTGTTGATTCATAGTTTTCTGTATATCACTTTGTGTAATATCATACTTTATAAGCACACTTAGGTGGCAAGATGTATTATTAGGAATTTTATCCAATTTCAGGTTTGCAGCTTGAAAAGCATTTCGAACAGAAATGGTGAAAAGTCATTTCATTTAGGATGCATTACAGCGCCAGTAAGAGTTTTCATTTTGATATTAGCTTCACTGATGATTCTTAACAGACGAAACGCGCGTCTGGCGTTTTATTTTATTATCCTGGTACCTTTGATAACTATATGCATTTCTTAGTGTTCAAATAAGATTAAACTTTATGATATTTTCTAATTGATGCAAGAGAAACGAAAGATACAACAAGGAGAGTCTTTGATCGAAAATAAACTGACAACGCCATGGCTAAAAATGAAATAAAAAGACAAACAGACAAATAATAGTACAGAAGACACAACATAGAAAACTAAAGACTAAGCATCACGAACCCCACCACAAACTGGTGGTGATCTCAGATGATCCGGAAGTGTAAGCATATCCTGCTAAACAAGTGGCACCCGTCGTGTTGCTTATGTTATTACAAATCCACAAATAGTCTAATTCGAAAGGTCATATTCGCGAAGAGGGAAGGGTATTGTAGTAACGACACAAGGAACATGCCCGATGTCATCTGTGAAACGGTAATTCTATAACCTTCAACCAATTAGTGATGGCGTCCGTAAAATTTATGAAGGGATAATTTCAACTTCACAATTTGTAGCCCTAGCTTCCTTGTGAGTACAGGAAAGTTATATTTATATTTTCAAAATCCTTTTTGATAATGACATTATAGTGTTAATGCACTAATGTGAACTTATTCTAAAATGTAAACTAATAAGCAACGATTTTCAAAGAGACAGCTTTTAACGAGGGTACAATTTATGTGGCTGTTATATTTGCTTCAATGTATTATTTTCAGTAATCGAAATTTAAAACTAATGGTGGGTTCTGTTCTGTTCTGTTTTCTTTTCTCTTTTATATTCAAGATTTGCGATGTAAAACCAGATCCAACTGACACTGGGAAGTGTTATCATTGTTGTTCTACTGATTTATGCAACAATGTCGGATGTGGAGAACAAGGTAAAGTTCAACCATACTAAAGGAAGTATTTTTTAACAGTGAATGTTTGACAAAAATCATGTTAACATTGAATCCAACGTTATTGTTAAATCTTTTGTAGACGAAACTCGCAAATATTGTTACAACCTCGACATTTTTTATGAGTTTCAACAACTAATGCTTAGTATCAGAGCAATTTACACTTTGTTTGTTTGAGATTACTAAATGATTCAACTTTTTCTTCCAACAAGCTTTCAACTTTCACGGATAGTGATGTTTAAATGTCATGTTGGTGTTTTACAATTCTGCACCAATAAAACATAAAACCTTGTGTTTATATCATGTGTTTTTGTCATGTTCTCGCATACCACATATTAGTATTTTGATAAAAGTCTTCCAAACAAAACTTATTAAAATTGCATTAAAAAGTTAAATCACAAAAATACTGAACTTAGAGGAAAATCAATTCGGAAAGTTCATAATCACATGGCAAAATCAAATAACAAAACACATCAAAATCGAATGGACAAGGACTGTCATATTCCTGACTTGGTACAGGTATTTTCAAATGTAGAAAATGGTGGATTAAACCTGGTTTTATAGCGTTAACCCTCTCACTTTGATGACAGTCTCATCAAATTCCGTTATATTTACAATGATGCGTGAACTAAACAGACATAAAAATAAAGTTGTCAAAATATGGGTAGAGCAGTCATCATCTTGTTACAATTCTAAAAGGAACAATTTAACAGAACACAAAAACATCTATCTACAAACACATTCATCGATTCGCGTGTCTGAATTCAGAAAATTTATACGTCATAATATTTGTCGTTCAATGTATATATAAACAATTTTAAAATTTCACATAGGCAATGTTAGCATACAGGGTTAAAAAATCAAAAGTATGTAAGTAATTGTAGACAATTTTCAAGTGAACATTCGTTATTTTTTAACTTTCTTTACAGATCATAGAGGTTTGAATGGAAGCGTGTGCTATCAATGTGACGGGAAACTACAATCTGAAGCCTGTCATCAGGTGACATTCTGTGATTATGACGAGGTAAGATATAGCTTTGTTTAGAATATCGTACCTTAAATATTCACATAATCGCTTTTCTAAACATGGAAGCAGATTAACAATAGACTGTTTTTGTACAAGTACCAATCTATTAAACAATATCAACTTATAATCTAGTAAGTTACACTTCTGGCAGGGGGCGAATAATTAGAACCATTGTATAGGCAATATCGACTTGACAAGCAAAGGTCCAACATATTGTTCCCAATTTTTGTATGGCTATCCATGGCTGATGCTACAAAGATCCTTTATTTCGATAGATTGTATGATATTCTGAACCTTTCTTTGTCGAAAATCACTACATAAATGACAGCTCAAGTCTGCAATTAACAATACAAGTAACGTATTTGAGTGATACCATTGATAGCAATGATCGTTCAAAACGCATGTTTCATGTCATCTTTACATAAAGTGACAAGTATATGGCATTTTGTTCCAAGGGAAAATTTGTAATATATTGATGCTTTATAAATTTATTTTAAAGTCAGGTTTCATATCTGAAGAATCTCGATTTGGAGAAAGATTTTACCGAAATGGATGTCAGGACAAAAGTGTGAGTTATTGATTTCTTGTATTTATCAATAGTGCATGCTATGGTCGTCTAGATCTTATATGCTTGCTTGGAATAATTCTAGTAGATAATATCTAATTTTATATGAATTAATGATGATAAATCTTAGACCGTACACCTGAAAGTTTGTTTTTTTTCTTTATATTTTGTGTATCAGAACTATGACAGTTTTTATCAAATAATATGTTTCTATGTATGTTTGCGTTTGTTTTTGTTGCACTTTTAAATAAGTGTTTCTATTGTTCCGTTGTTTTTCTCTTAAAGTTGATGTGTTTTACTCGGTTTTAGTTTGTTACCCGTATTTGTTATCTTTTAAAAATCAATTTATAATATTTTAAATTGTTGGAATTATAATTCATAGTTGGCAAAAGAAATTACTTTGTTGGGGTGTCTCCGACTTTACCTGTTAGGACATTACTCGGAATTTACCCTAAACTCGTTGCGATTTTTAAATAAATTCAATAATCAGCTGATTGCTTTTTTTATAGATGTGGCAACAACGGACTTATGAATCAAGGTGTTACTTGTATCATTTTACGATATGATGAAGTTAAACTGCGCAACAGGTCTCTTATTTCTCTCACCTTAGTAGCTATATACCAACTCCACCTACATATGGGATATATATTTCCCAACTTTTTCGATATTCAAGAGCTTGAGGGTCTAATCAGATAGTTGATGAATCAGGGGTATGTCAAAGAATGTTTCGTCCTTTTTCCAAAAAAAGTTCATCGGAAGGTACCAAGACCTTGTTGACAAATATCCCGTATCAACTTCTAAAATGATACATGATGGTCTTGGTGTATAGATTCTGTGTGATGACGCTGTTTAACATCTTGTAAATAACGTGTTATATTGTTCATCTATTTGCTTCTATTATTAATATTGCTTGAACTGTTTTGTCTGTTTTCGGTGATATCCATTTGACGTCGCACGGTATTTATACATCCCGTCAATGTGTTGTATGTATTATCTTTCATTATCGCTGGTGTGTTTTGTACTTGTGACTTTATGTGTTTCTTTAGTACATATGGCGTGGCTCTTTACTTTTAAACATCTCGCTATTATGCTATTGTTCTATTAATAAACGGACTACTGGCGCTGAAAAACAGACAATACAAATTGTAGAAAGAATATAGAATATTTATTACTAATAATACAACAAGTATATGTACAAAATATGTATGTGGGGATATTTGATAGGCCGCAGATAAAATGTTTAACTAGTTCCAGGGAGACAAACAAACCGATAGCCAAAGGATTGAAAAGAGCATATCGGTGACCCTATGATAACATAAATGCCAAAACATCCCTCCTGGACGGAGAACCCCCCTCTGCTTACACAGACCTCTGAAAACAACAGTCTCTTCGATTTTTTTTAATGCAAACAACCTGAATTAAGTGTACTGCGGAGATGACACCTCCCTTCTGATACCAGAAGTGGGGGGATTTCTGTTGATGACTAGATTGAACCCTAGGAAATTATTTGATACCCTCCACTAAAGAGCCGGTAGGGTAGAGATATGTACCAGAGGGGGAGGGGCAGTTCCAAGTCCGTTTATTGTCTCCCTGAACCGCCAAATGAATGCGCTCATTTTTCTGGTGGGAAAACCTTAGCAACGCCGAGTACGAAAGTTTCAATGGCAGCCTGAATGTTATTTAGGAAAATGCCAATACCGACTTGTGAAAGGTGGCAGCCATCAAGTCTAAATAAATTGTGTTCAGAAGCTTTGATAGCTGGATACCTCGAAATATATTGGCCTTCTGTCTTTATGAACGATCTTACGGCACATTTGACTCTTTTTCTAGCTATTTCCACTAACTTTGACCTTAATGTTCCATGCCAATAGGGCCTTGGTAAAATGTCTGACCATATTATTCTGATGTCAGGTACAAAAACCTTTATTTTCAAAATTGAACATTTGATGTTCTCTATTAGCTCTTTTGATTTCATAAAAAAACTAAATCATTTGCACCTAGGTGTATAAATATATAATTAAGGGCTGGCCACTTTTTAATTTCACTTTCAAAAGATGAATCCAGATCTTTCCATTTCATTCCTGATTTAGTTATCCATTTAACCTGTACTCCTAGCATATCCAAATTAAGGTTTTTCCCACCAGATTGGCTAACAGCTGTTCTGTCAACCCAATGGGGAATAGACGATCCCATTATCCATACGGTTGACTGCAGCTCATGACCTACAAACCGAAAACTATTTAAGGAGTTTGTTATAATGTTATTTACTTCTGTTCTATATGTACATATAAAGATTTTGAAATTATTGTCACCAAGGAATCCTGATGTAACGCTCAAATGCACCTGACGACCACCTTCCCCATTTTTTAATAGCTTCGTCATTAATACCACGTTTGCTCGCCTCAAATTCTAAATGAATGCGATTTCAAAAGGATAGGGTTTGGAATGTTACAATAATTAACTGACTTTCTTAGCATAGCTGACAGTTGATAACGGGTTAGCGGTTACCCGTCAAAATGCATAAATAAATGATTACAGCCTGAAACCGCAGGACGAGCAGCTAAATATTTCTTCAAGGTTAACCCAGTGCAAATGCTCGCGTTATCTCTGTATTTATTTATCACAATGAACGTTGAATAACCTCTGTGATCCGTTTTACTTTTCTTAATGTTAATTTTTAATTGACAATCTGACACGACCACATCCGACAATTGCAGTGCCTCGGTACTAGAATCAGATTTATTTTTTGTCGTAAATTCACTTACACGTAACATAGTGAAAAATGCCAAAATAAATAAATATTTAAATAATAAAGATTCATAAGTAGATGAACAAATACTAGGGAGAGCGTCTGTAATCTGTCGTAATAATGATAATGTTACCGGGGCTCTATTGTCTCTCTGTGAGTGATTTCTGTGTAAACCTTCAAGCATTTTTGATACCACAAAATTTTTAGTAGTATCCTTTAAATTACGTTCCTTGTGAGAAAAAGAAATGCCACTTATATATAATTGAACTGTAGCTGGAGAAAAATGCTTCAATGATAAATAAGCGATGAATTGTACTAACTGTTCAACAGGAACTGGTCATACTTTATCCAGTGTATATAGAAGTTGGAATGAATCGAGAACAGATCTCGCTCTTGAATAACTTTTCCATGTATTTCCGGCTAACGAATCGGAAAAAGGTCTAGCTGATTCCTGAGTTATAGAATCCATACTTGGTTCGGAATTGGAGTTGGTGTGAGGGGTGCATTTGGTACTAGGTTCCGGAAACGTGCCCACTGGCAACAAGAAATAGCATCAGCTATAGTATTGACCTTACCTGGCACGTGTTCTGCTTTAATTAATATTTTATGATGTAATGTTTCTAGAACTAAACGTCTAACTAAAATCATGACATCTGATGTTTTTGATGATTTCTTATTAATTATGTTCACTGCTCCTTTTGTTGTCAATATGAAACAACACCTTTTTATTTCTAAGTTCAGACCCCCACAGAATGATCGCTACCATGACTGGAAATAGTTCTAAAAATGTAATGTTAGACAATAAACCGCGCTTATGCCACGTTCTCGGCCATAACCCGAGAGCCCATCTACCCTTAAAATATATGTCGAAACAAAGTGTAGACCCCCCCAGCAAGGTCTGTGTAAAATTCGAGCGCCTCGTTAGAGGTCCATAATCTTTCTGGCATAAGAGTAAGACCGTTAATTTTTTTCAAAAATGATTTCCACATCAAAAGATCAGCTTTTATGTTCGAAGTTATTCTTATTCTGTAATGTGGTTTATTCAAACCAATCGTTGAATCAATCAATCTTCTGCAAAAAGCTCTCCCCTGCGCGACTACACGACATGCAAAGTTTAATGAACCCAAAAGGGATTGCATTTCTCTTAGCGTGACCTTCTTGCATTTTAAAACAAAGGAAAGTTTTTGAAGCAATTCATCAAGTTTATCTGAAGGTAAGCGGAGAGTCATGTCAGAAGGTTCAATTTCTACACCCAAGAATGTAAGGCGAGTCGTGGGAGAGATTTTTTTCTCATCCGCTAAAGGAATTCCCAGATCATTGCAAATAACCTTGAAAGTATGAAGCAGGTCAGCACATTGACATGTTCCGCCCCTTCCCAAAAATAGAAAGTCGTCAAGATAGTGTACAATGGCGCCCTCAGATTGTCGTACAGAAACCGCCCAGTGTAGAAATGTCGCAAACTTGTCAAATAAAGCACAGCTAATTGAGGCTCCAAAAGGAAGGGTTTTATCAAAATAAAATTTTTGATTAATTTTGAAACCAAGAAGATCAAAATCGATCGGCGAGATAGGGATGATCTAAATGCTGAGCGGACATCGGACTTGCTGGCTAATGTTTTATTTCAGTATAATTTTATAACATCGACAGCGTCATCAATATTTGAGTAGACAACTGAACATTTCTTTGGATCAATGAAATCATTGATGGATGAATTTTCGGGATAAGATAAGTGGTGAATAACTCTAAACTGACCGTCCTTTCCCTTTGGATTCGTAACGTGGGAATATGCCTAAACTTAAAGGGACCAGCAACACGCCCTGCACCTATTTCTTTCTTAATTTTTTGAAGTAGTATATCTGGTCGCTCAATAGCACTTTTTAAGTTTTTGGAATCTGTAGGTAAACGAGGTCCTGAGTAATGTAAAGAAAACCCAAATTTGAAACGGACAATAAATGCGAGGCATTTTCTAAAAGGGGATAATCATGTAAATATATTTCTAAATTTTCAACTTTAACTGGGGAAAAACCAATTGAAAATGTGTCTCTCTGTTTTGCCATTTTAATGTCTCTTACAAAAGTAAGCTGGGTGTTGACCTCCTCATGCTGAGCATCCATGTTTGAATCTGCAGGGGTTAAAATTACACCGCTTCCCTTTTTCTGTTGTATGCATTGCATGTTCTAGGTGGCTGAACATTTTGTTGGCATGATGACTGACGAAAGAAATGAAGAGGCTCACTTTGAGAACTGAAACTCACGTTTAATATTTTGATATGAGCGTCACTGATGAGTCTTATACTGACCGGCTTTAGAAACGCAACACTAGATTATTCTTTTCAATTTTCATTTTTAATTATGCATTTTTTTGTAAACAAACTTATGAATAGAAAGTTCTGTCATTACTTAAATGTTTGAAAAAAAAATGCAGTTCGAAAGTTGAATTGATTACGTCATTTTCGATGTTCAAATATTGTGGTATACACTGAAACCCTGGTTTTCCCCTTACCAATGAACGTGTCATCGTCAAAAGCAATGACTGCCTGTAACAAACGCCAAAATGATTGTCAGAAAGGTCAACCATTTCTGTTCGGCACGTTTTGGTTTCTGTTTTGCATATTCTGATTTTGCCGTTGTTCCACCCAATACAATGTGTTTTGTCAATTATGCGGTTTAAACTTTAAGGCTCTAAATGTTTTTCTGCAGTCCTTTCTTTGCCAGTTCAGTTAATGGGAAACATTTATGGCATAAATCTGTGCAAAATTTCATTCATCAATTTGGTTAGCAGTTGACGTTGCGGTCGTAGATCTGTCTCACAAATGACGTTGTCTAATCAAATTCTATTGACGTTCCATTGTCACTACATGTTGATCTAGTCTTTGATGGTCTTCAACAAATCCAGTATACCGGTATCATTGTCGGAAGGACAGTAAGACGAGTTTCTGACGTCAATTTTTGAGTTGCAGCACGTTCACGTTTTCCTGTTTGCAGAATTCTAATGAGTTGATTCAGCTTTTCATTCCTGAGTTTTGGCAATATGGAGATGCAACATTTTTTAAATGATTAAAGTGTGTCCAAGGATTGAACGAACTGTTTCACAAAGAAGAAAAAACGGAAAAAATCTTTTATTTGCTCGAAATTTCTCTTTCTGAAATTTCGTGCGATCTAAAAAATCTGGAATGTTCAATAACCACAGGTAAGTGAGATGTTTATTTTTCGAAAGGGAAAGACATATGATGAGCATGAATAGTAGTTGTATGAGGATCAAACATTATTTTGTGAAAAAAAATCTACAAAATGAGTGTTGCGTTTTTAAAGCCAGTCAGTATATGTAGACGAAACGAGCGTCTGGCGTACAAAATTATAATCCGGGTACCTTTGATAGCTATTTACTTTCATTACTGTGACCTTGATCTCTCATAGCTGTTGTTATATAAAATGACCATAAGTCTTGGTAAATGACAGCCCAAGATAAATGAGGTCTTTGTGCTTTGCGGAGTCTGAATTGCTCATCGTATGTTCCCCAACAGTGTGATTTATTTGCTGCAAAACGAATATCTCTCATGTACTTTAGCAATTCTTGAGCCAAAGAACTATGTTTCTCTAGCAAAATACTCATATAAATCATGAAAGCACTTGTCCATGTGTGTATATTTGGAATAGTGCGACATGGTAAAGATGCAATCCGCATGTGACCCCTTTTACAAATAAATCACCTTCATGGTCAGGAAAATTTGCCAGTTCTCTAGGAGATTTAATCAACAAATTTAGGTCGATAAATTCATGTTTCCAAATCTTTTAGTTTCATGGGTACATAACACCCGATTTGGTCAAACAAATTTTCCTCAAGACAGGGAAGGCTTTGTGAAAACTGAAGGTTTTCGTTTAATATGTTAGATTCTGTCCCAGTTGACGTTTGGGAGGGGCCTGGATTACTACTAAAATCAATAACCGACTCACCAGATGATCTTGGATTAGCAACACTAGCTATAGCTTGTTAGTTCTCCTTAGGGACCCATTCTTCGTCGCTTGACCCCCTGCCCTCTAGCTGGAGTCTCTTTCTTTGAATTCCCTCTTGGCATAGTAGATTGGAAAACTGGTCAGCCAATAAAAAACTAGGATGGCACTAAATTTAGAAACTGGAAGCAACCAAACAGCTAGGATGGTTCGTAATTTAGACAATGAACGTCACACTTTTATATACGGCTAATGTTTCTTCGTTATAAAAACTCTGAAGTCAACAAAATGTTTGTTTGCGATGATACTCCGGCAATAATAACTACACAGGTGGAAATTGCAAGAAAACTAAGAATATAGACTAAGTCAAAATTATTTTTTGTTATAACAAAATGTTTGTATGAAACTAAACAGATGCTATGTGATAAAGAGTTAACGTGCTTTACACTCTTAAGAACCAACTGCACGTGATAGTAACCATTCTTAACAGAAAGAGGCGTTCCAAAATGTAAGACAGTGTAAGCGGACAGTTTGATTTATTTATACAAACACATAATCCAAAAACAACATACGCCAGTAGCCTCATTAAATTCAATTATCTGATAAACAATAATTGCTATTATAACATGTATAATGCAATTATGTTATTGTTCTATTATAATTAAAAAAAATACTTTTAACGACAAAATTATGTTATACCTCCTCCTGTGTGACGTCAAACACGCAACTCTTCAGTAGAGTTTATGTTAACCTTTCTAATATTTCAATCCTTTATGGGTTTATTTAAAATACATATATAAGTGAAAAATGAATGTGGTTTTTAAATATCATAAATACTTTTTTGTGCTTCTTTGTTAGATATTTTGTTTGTTTTTGTTTGAGATTGTGAACCGGTGATCACTTCTGTCCTTTTTTTTATTTTTACAATTTTACCTTTTATGTCTGTTTTGTTCACGCTTTGTGGGAACATTATTGAATTTGATGCGATTGTCATACAAGTGTGAGGTTTAGCGCTATAAAGCCAGGTTCAATCTACCATTTTCTACATTGAAAAATGTCTGTACAAGGTTAGGCATATGGCAGTTGTTATCCAATCGTTTGATGCGTTTTATCATTTGATTTTTCCATTTGATTAGGAACTTCGGGAATTTTCCTCGGAGTTCAGTATTTTTGTGATTTTACTTTTAAATGATTTATTTGCAACTTTGCAACGCACGTGTTTGAAGCATGGTTTTACATATCCTCGTTTTCTTTTTAACGATGGCCCAGCAAAGAAAACTGTCGTTGTGAGGATATCTGTTTCAAAAGCAAGAACAATAAGATTTTTCTTTAACTTTGATAGAAATAACTAATTTGAAGTAGGTACCAGTACTTTACTACCGTTTTGGCGACGTAAGTGTCTCAACCTTAGTTTTACGTCTCGACTTTTTCTTTTAAAAGTGGTTCGGAAAAGAAGACTGTTGCTACAAAGAAAATAAATTTGATAGTAAGAGAAATTTCCTGACTTTTGTCTTTATCCTTCAACTAGAAAGGAAAATAATCCGATGAATTTTTCTAATCTTGTGTTCCCAGAAGTAAAAAAAATATTCACGATTTAAATTGAAATTTTATAGTATCTTTTGAAAATTATTTTTTTAAGTATTAGTGCTATTTTATTGCAATGTAGATTAAAAAGAAAGATTTGTAGATTTATCGAAGACAACAATGAGGCATACTGATTTTTTCAGTTCAATGGAACGGTTTACAGAGAAATTTCTTTATGTGAGTTGATAGAAAATTGAAAATTAAGAATTTTAAAATTGAAAGTGGCGAAAAATAAAATTGACCCAGGGGAAACCCTGAAAAGCGTTATACTACTGTTGCTTTTATTTGACATGCTTGACTTTATAACTATTTTGATCTCAACGTCACTGATGAGTCTTATGTAGACGAAACGCGCGTCTGGCGTATCAAATTATAATCCTGATTTTTCAAGTTTCAACATAAATTTACTATCACACTTATTCAATACTTTAGCTGTGTCAAACTGTTCAATATCCTTATCCAGTTATCAGAAAAAGATCTGTTCTGCGTGAAAAATGTTGTAGTGGAGATTTGTGTAACAGTTATTTGAACAGTTTGCCTCAAACATTAACCCGACCGCCTAGTACAATATATACAACAACTGCAGGTAATTATTTTGTTCAAAGTTCAACATAACCAGTAGTTGATAGTACAATATTATATCACATTGTGGTATGTATACTTTTTCGAGATAATACAAGATAACAAGATTAAAATAACAAAAGTATTTTAATAGTAATTTTTGTCATATATACCTTGATTTCGTTCTAGGTGTTTGACTTTAAAGTGATATGAAACGAGTGGCTGGTGAAAACTAATGTTTATCGAATTCTTGAACCAACGAATGTATATCTCATAAACTTAGTCTTCTGTGGACGATTTGGTCATCTTTTACGTTACGGTATCGTATAATCGTCAATTTCATTTCTCTCTGTCTGTTATGATTAACAAAAATGGCAGTTCATGAATTGCCGTGTTTTGAAGCCGAAGTTTACCGATTGTAATCTTATAGTAAACGATCAACAAACGGCACGGATATTGAGCACGTGTTAAATATATACAATCAGATAATTGTTTATTTTATTGGCAGATTCATGCGTATTTAAATCAGCGTATTTTAACAACACGGGTCATTTCAAGGTCACTTGAATATACGGAAAATATGTCAGCGAGCAATTAAAATAAAGTAAACTTCTTCTGAATATGGACAAATTAAAGCGTTTTCTTCAAAAAAAAATATATGTACATAAGTTTTATAATGAAAACTATCCATTTAATTATAAAAATCATATGCTTCACTTTTTTTTAATTTGAGGTTTCATATGACTTCAACTTTTTTTTCTTTGCTACATTACTTCAAATTCTTAATCTGTAGTATATTTGGTGTTGTTTTGCATTATGTGTGTTGTTGCCGTTGGCAATCTTCACTTTGAGGAATTCGTAATCCTTCCATGTATTCGTTTAGTATATTTGGTGTTGTTTTGCATTATATGTGTTGTTGCCGTTGGCAATCTTCACTTTGAGGAATTCGTAATCCTCCCATGAATTCGTTAATTTGTTTTTTCTTAGCATCAATATCAGGGATATCAGAATTGTCATAAGGAACCCAAGAAAAATACTTGAAGAAAGTGTATTTTATCCTTTTGTCCCTGTCTTAAAATAACCATTGTCGTTTCGCGGTGTTGTATTACCATTATAAAAGGAGAACATAGCGAATATCATATTCAGCTGTTTCAAAATTGCGACATTATTATGAACTAGTTTACAAATATGTCAAATATATATTTTTGATTATTCATAGACTCTTGTTTGATGACCGTCTTATAATTAATAAAAATAGTACCGGACTCGACTCTAAACTATTATTAAAATCTAATTTTATTTTCATCGGCGATAACTGAAAACGATTTCGGGATTTCTTTATCATGCGATTTCTCCAATTAATGGTATTTTTATATCTGTTCATAAACAGTTTTGGAGGTATCTGTTCACACACAAGGGAACACAATAATTACGCTAATATTGTTAAGTAATTTTCGTAACTTGTTGGGAAAATGATTTCAAATCAGATGTCAACATTTTAATATGAATACAATTTCCCTGTGCATGTCTTTTTATATTAAGATATATCTTATTACTTATACTAAACTTGTATCATGATTACATATCTATCTATCTTTATAATAACAACTAATACTTAAATGGTGTAGTAGACAGTAGATACAAATATTTTGAGTTTGTACAAAAAATTATACCTTCTTATACACACATTTTGACTATTATGAAATTCATTTAGCTTATTACTTAATATAATTGTAACCAATTACAGATGTGTGTGGTATGCAATCACCATGTCATAATGGTGCGACATGCCAGAACCAAAATGGAGGCAAAGGCTTCATGTGTAATTGTAAAGCAAACTATTGGGGTAACACTTGCGACCAACATATAGTGATTGGTTGATTTTTGTATTTAACCTTCAGTAGAAAATTTTACATGCATGGTTTTAACGAGAAAAAATAAACAATCAATAAAAAAGGTTAGTTCAAAAACTTAACAAATTAGAATCAATCCCTTTTCCGTTAAAAGCAACACATATTATTTGTTTCTTGCAGATCAATTGTGAACCATCAAAGAAATTAAATTATGTGTTTGTTTATATGCATATGTCTGTTATGGTTATGATTGTCATTTATCAATCTTCGACTCTAAGCTCATCCAGTATTCGAACTTTAGGTTTTTTTAAATCCACTAAATTTAATACGCCAGACGCGCATTTCGTGTACATACGACTCATAAGTGACGCTAAGATCAAAATAGTTAAAAAGCTAAACATGTAAAAAGTTGAAGAGAATTGAGGACCAAAAATTCCAAAAAATTGTGCCAGATACTCGCAGCTAAGGTTATCTATTCCTGGGATAAGAAAATCCTTAGTTTTCCAAAAAATCAAAGTTTGTAACAGGAATTTACTAAAAAATTACCATCTAATTGATATTCGTGTCAACACCGAAGTGCTGACTACTGGGCTGATTATATCCTCGTCGACGAAACGTCCACCGGCAGTGGCATTAAAGGTACCAGGATTATAATTTAATACGCAAGACGCGCGTTTCGTCTACATACGACTCATCAGTCATTGTCAGTGACGCTCAGATCAAAACTCTTAAAAAGCCAAACAAGTACAAAGTTGAAGAGCATTGAGGACCCAATTAAATGCTGATATGTAAATCTTATGAACTACTTTGTGAAATTGGCAACTTTGATCTTTCCTTTAAAGTATTAGGTTTCAGATAATGTGATTTCACTAAATATTTGATTTTAGTTGTTATATTTAAACGTCGGTTCGTTGAACAAAATAATGAATAGCTTCATGAGGATATTGTTTTTTGTTTCATTTAAAACGCAATCTCGCAGGGCGTGTTAAATTTTTAACAATTAACTGTCGTGGGTGGATAAATATCGTTTTGCAAAAGATTTGGAGGGGAAATGTGTTTCTCTTTTGACATGCAGAAAAAATTAAATCCTCCCTTTAGAATAATCTGTCAAAAGATGTATTCGGTCTATGTGACGTCACAAGGCATTGCCGCATTTTATCATGACGTCACAGGAATTCAGAGGAACACTTATTTAAGGACCGGGCTGAAATACGTTCACTATTCACTATTCACTTTTCACTATTCAAAATTCATGAATAGTGACTTTGTTTTTTTGCACTATTCACTATTCAAGTTTATTAAATTTAATAACTGTAGTATCTACTTGTATAAATAAACATTAGGAAAAAAAGATGTGGTATGATTACCAATGACACAGACATTAAAAGCTTCAGGTCACCGTACGGCCTTCAGCAATGTGCAAATCCCATACCGCATAATCTCAAATATCAAAGGAATTCAAAAGAGAAATCTAACGGTATAATTGTTATTCTTCTAAACGAGTGCAAAAATATCAACGATTTATTACTTATATATATGTTGTGTACAAGTTATCATTTTGTACAAATTATAATTTGTACAAAAATATTGTACAAATTATAATTTGTACAAAAATATTGTACAAATTATAATTTGTATTTTGACTTTGTACAGATTGTAATTTGTACAAAAAGTGCTTGTACAAATTACAATTTGTACAAAAATGGACAAAAATTCACTTATAACTTGTAAAGATTTTCTGACCCCAGGAGTAGATTACCTAAGCCGTATTTGGCACAACTTTTTGGAATTTTGGGTCCTTAATGCTCTTCAACTTTGTATTTATTTGGCTTTTTGAACTATTTTGATCTGAGCGTCACTGATGAGTCTTATGTAGACGAAACGCGCGTCTGGCGTATAAAATTATAATCCTGGTACTTTTGATAACTATTTACACCACTGGGTCGATGCCACTGCTGGTGGACGTTTCGTCCCCGAGGGTATCACCAGCCCAGTAGTCAGCACTTCGGTGTTGACTTGAATATCAATTATATGGTCATTTTTATAAATTTTCTGTTTACAAAACTTTGAATTTTTCGAAAAACTAAGAATTTTCTTACCCTAGGAGTAGATTACCTTAGCCGTATTTGGCACAACTTTTTGGAATTTTGGGTCCTCAATGCTCTTCAACTTTATATTTATTTGTCTTTTTGAACTATTTTGATCTGAGCGTCACTGATGAGACTTATGTAGACGAAACGCGCGTCTGGCGTATAAAATTATAATCCTGGTACTTTTGATAACTATTTACACCACTAGGTCGATGCCACTGCTGGTGGACGTTTCGTCCCCGAGGGTATCGCCAGCCCAGTAGTCAGCACTTCGGTGTTGACATGAATATCAATTATATGGTCATTTTTATAAATTTTCTGTTTACAAAACTTTGAATTTTTCGAAAAACTAAGGATTTTCTTACCCCAGGAGTAGATTACCTTAGCCGTATTTGGCCCAACTTTTTGGAATTTTGGGTCCTCAATGCTCTTCAACTTTGTATTTATTTGGTTTTTTGAACTATTTTGATCTGAGCGTCACTGATGAGTCTTATGTAGACGAAACGCGCGTCTGGCGTATAAAATTATAATCCTGGTACTTTTGATGACTATTTACACCACTGGGTCGATGCCACTGCTGGTGGACGTTTCGTCCCCGAGGGTATGACCAGCCCAGTAGTCAGCACTTCGGTGTTGACATGAATATCAATTATATGGTCATTTTTATAAATTTTCTGTTTACAAAACTAAGGATTTTCTTACCCTGGTACTTTTGATAACTATTGTACAATGATTTATCATATGGATTTTGGTGCAAAAAGCATTGATACACATTATTGAATTTCTATTAAATGACCTGTAACACAGTACACCTAGGTTACACAATTCAATCCTAGTTCTTTATCATTAATTAGGGCAGGTGATCTAGTGATTTATGGAATCAGGTATTGCAAACCATCTTTTGACTCTCAAATCGATGACGACCTGTTTTACAAGCATTTTAACTGCTTCACATAGCGAACGGTGACTGTTGCTGTGAATAAACATGTGTATTTCACTGCTTCAGTTAGACTTTTAGTCAAATAAATATCACAGAAAGAAAGCGAGATTTAACACTCGATTTGGTTAGGAATATGACTATGCTAAAGTCAGGAATATGTCAGTTGTTTTTCTACCGTTTCATTATCACTGTTTTTTTCAACAAGGATCTTTGTTTTAAAAATATCTATAAATGTGCATAAAACTTAACAGAAATCAGTTGAGACAATCTAAACTTTAAAAACAACATAAAACTTATGCAGAACTGACAGAAGGACTTTTGTTTTATAAGAAAACTAGTTGGTGTAGTATTATAAAAAACATCAGACCCAACGGCATTGAACTTTTTACAAACAAAAGTGAAGCGGAATTATTCATCTAAATCCAATCTTTTGATGTACCAATTACAAATTTAAATTATCACTTGTTTAAAGAAAGATTTAATTATTTTCATGACTTTATGAAATAACGAATAAGTGGCAACAAATCTTTTGAGATCCTTTTCACAATCATCAAAATGCTGTACACGATCTTTCACAATACAAACTATAAAATTTAACAAATATAATCGTTTTTCCAAAGTTTATGAATAAAAAAAATTCCTCAAAATAACGATAAGAACTAATCAAGCAGTACTATTAAATGATATTTTTTTTAAGAAAAAGTAGATTAAAAATTTCAAAAAAAATCCTGTTTGTTTACTTTTTTTCTTTCAAATATTTCGAAGATCTTGCCTTTAGTAGTAAAACGGTGTATTTTGTTAATAAGGACTAGTATGTGGTCAGTTAATTACAATTCTATCGTGTGAATCAATGTATTCATATTTAAAACTGTTGTACAAATTATAAGTCAATTTTGGTCAAATTGTGTACAAATTGTAATTTGTACAGGCACGTTTTGTACAAATTATAATTTGTACAAAGTCAAAATACAAATTATAATTTGTACAATATTGTTGTACAAATTATAATTTGTACAAAATGATAACTTGTACACAACATATATATATATACTTCTAACGACACAATATTTTCATATTATCAATCTATATCCCAAATTTTTTTTATGAGTAATCAATAAAGAAAGGAATTAGTAACAGGCGATAAGAAATAAATGTTATTTTGCAAACGATAATGTAGATAGGTTGGAGGTCAAAAACGAATGTTATATAAGTAGAAATTTCTGTTGTAACAATATATCTGAATGTCCTCACTGTCATCGCGATTTAAAATACATTAGTTGTAAAAGTCTTTACTCATGAGATGCATACACATAGAAATTTAGTTTAAACATATTTATTTATAGTAGATTGGGAAACAAGTTATGCAACTTAAATTAATCCCTTTCCACTTTGCGGGTGCGAGTGCTGCCTTGTAGCGGCATTAGCCTGCCCTTTTACGAAATCTACAAGGGTGTCTTTTACGTGGAAGAAGATATGGCTCTCTCTTAGCACGGGTCAAACATTTATCGTCCCCTTCCGACGGACTATCATCGTTTCCTCGAGACCATACTTGCAAATGGTGTCAAGGGTGAGTCGAAAATTCAGTTCCTGAAATTTTCTCCCAACCGGGAATCGAACCAGGAACCTAGAAATCCATACAACAAAAACATAGAGGGAACGTGGCTGGGTACTGGTACATCCCAACAACAACAAAAACACCTAGTGCAGATCAAAGAGTTCTCTCAACAACTGACAGCTATTTTATAGCAAATTCTAACTAAAATAAATTATCAATCAGTGCACATTCAACATGGATTAAGTGTTAAGGTGGCTCATGGGTACAAAAATTTTAGCAAAAAAATGAACCTTTATTTTTTCATTACATATTTTATTTATTCCACTATTAGTTATTTATTACTTTATGATATGGTAAAAACATCAACCCAAAAAATCGATTCAGTTTGGCCCCAGATGACTTTAAAAATTATCATAACATTGAAAAAGCTCCAAATTATCTCCCTTTGGTGCAAAAATACCATTTTTTGGCATTAATTTGAAATATCTTTTTTAAACTCATCGGTGACCTATATTTTTTATTATTGTTTTCATATAAGCTGTACATAAACTAAATAATTGTAAAATTTAAGCGATTTCTGTAATTAGGTTATTTTTTTATTTCGATATTACCTCTATTTCTCCTATTAGTTCAACAGAATAAAAGGACATTAACAAAAATGTATGCTTCTTCCGGAGGCTATTTGTGAGCTTAAATGAACGGTGACCCCATTTTTTATTTCATTTTGCTTTTAAGTATATGATAAAGTTCATTTATAAAAAAAATATAGCGAAATCCTATATTAGAAAAAAAATTGATTTATACACAGGAGCCCCCTTAAGATCATAGAAAAAACATGACATTGTGCATTGCCAAGATACAGGAATCGACAGATTGTAGATCAATGTGAATGGTATTTAATTTACTGATAAAACAAAATTAATACAAATAGCAAAAAAAATCAAAGAATTAATGACAGCGTTGAATTGGTAACCTTTTCTAATAAGACTTTTAAAGGGTCGATAATTAAGTTGGTTTGTTTTGCTATAATTCGATTAAAATATACTATCAGCTTAAAACTTTGAGGCTTAGTATTACAATGTATTATATAATATTAAGGTAAAAAGAGAAAGGATATTTGTTAGGCCTGTTACATTTTAATGTCTAGAATTATTTATCTTTTTTAAGTAAATTGCACTTGATCATGCATCGAAAAACCACTTCTAAGGCTTATCTAGAAGTTAACGGTACAATTGTCGCACTCAGGTTGTTACATATAGTTCAAGGGGATGGGGTCTACTTTTATTCATAAAGCATTAAAGTGAGCATTCGTTTCCGACTCATTTCACTATCAAAGTGTCCACACTAAATGTAATCCGCCGACTGAACCTTGTGTCAGAGGAGTGAAAAAAATTAAGTGCCAATAATTCTTTTCAAATTCTCAACAATTTACATAACTATATATAAAAAATATGAAAAATATGAAAATTCTATAAGAGGTAATATACACAAGTAATGAAAGTTTCGTATAAAAAAACTAGGGTTTGTTCTCAAGAAGAATCTTATAATAGCCCTTATAGGGTAACTGTATTACACAACGCCTGAATACCAAAAACAACACCGACAACGACGAACCGAATCTAAGGGAAAATACTTCCAACAAGAACGTTACGATCGAGTTTTGAACCCTTAAGTTCTCTAATTACGGGTATATCCTATATATCCTCAGAAAGCTGATAGAATGAGGAACAAAAGCTTTATAGTGAATAAGTGGCACAGATGCGATTTAAGGGGTAATAGAGGTCCCGAATACCAAAAACGGCCGAATCTAAGGAAAAATACTTCAACAAGAACGCTACGATTGAGTTTTGAACCCTTGAATCCCCTAATTACGGGTATATCCTATACATCCTCAGAAATTTAATAGAATGAGGAACAAAAGCTTTATAGTGAATATGTGGCACAGATATAGCTATGGTATATAGGATATAGCTGTAATTAGGGGATTCAAGGGTTCAAAACTCGACCGTAACGTGCTTGGGGAAGCTTTTTTTCTTAATTTCGGTCATTTTTATATTCGGGCGCATTAGTACCCCTTAAACCGGAACTGTGCCATATATTCACTATATAACTGTTTTCCCTCATTTTATTAGCTTTCTTATGGTATATAGGATATAGCTGTAATTAGGGGATTCAAGGGTTCAAAACTCGACCATAACGTACTTGGGGAAGCTTTTTTCTTAATTGCGGCCATTTTTATATAGGTATATAGGATATAGCTGCAATCAAGGGGTTTCGGTATTCGGACGCTCCATAACACAACTCATCTATTTTTGGAGGGCTATAATTATAATTTTTTTTTAGGAAAACACCCCTAGTATTTTATACGAAACTTTTGTTACTTGTTTATATTGGTGTTTATAGCTTTTTTCATATTTTTCTATGTTTTTAATGCATAACAGTGTAAAAATGTGAGTCTGTTATTGGAAAATGAAATTTAGAAAAGAATTATTGGCACATTGAGACATACTAGTAAAAATTATTTTGCCCTTCCCTGATACAAGGTGTACCGTTCAACCGGTGGATTTAATTTGGTGTGAACATCCCGATGTAGTAATGCTGGCGGAAACGAATGTTCACTTTAATGTTTTATGAATAAAAGTTTAACCCTCCCCCTCGGAATAGATGTAACACATTAAGTGCGACAATTGTACCGTTAGCTTGTAGATATACATAAAATGTATCATAGACCGAAGTGGATTTTAGATGCAATTGATTATGACAAAGTGCAATTCTACGTCAAAAATAAATAATTCTAAATAAAAGGAGCAGGGCTCAAATACATCCTTTTTCTGCATACCTATTGAAATACTATATTATATTAGCCCTCGACGTGTAAAGCTGATAGAATTTTAAACGAATTCTAAAAATTATTTCACAAAACAGACCAACTTATTCTAAAAAGTTACCGATTCAAAATTTTCATGAGATCTTTGAGTATTGTTTTTATTGGTATTTATATTGATTTTGTTATCCATAAATTAAACTTTGAGTATTATTATATACATATACACTTTCACGTATCTTCAATCTGTCGGTTTCTGTATCATGGAATTGCACAAAGTCATATTTTTCTCAGACTGTTTATGACGTCTTTACACTAAATCCATGTTGATGTGTACTGATTGATAAATAGTTAAGTCGTAGATGTATGATTTTTTTTTTATTAGTTGTTATTGGCTATGAACTAGCTGACAGTAACTGCGAGTACTCTCAGATCTGTAATTGGCGGCTTTTTGTTGTTGGGATGTACAAGTACCCGACCACATTCACTGTATCATTAATTATATAAATTTCTAAAATCCATCCGATTAGTTAAGCCTTTTACAACTGATTTTTATCGTTGGTTCTTATGTTGTACTGTTTCACCACTGTCCCAAGTTAGGAGAATTTTTTGATCCAGCTAACATGTTTTAATCTATTAAATTCTATATGCATGTGCCTGTCAGGAGTCTGTAATTCAGTAGTAGTCGTTGTTTGCTGGGTTGCATATATGTTTTTGTTCATTTTTTTTATATTCATTAATTAGGTCGTTTGTATTTGGTGACTATATATGCGGTATGAGCTTTGCTCGTTGTTGAAGGCCGTATGGCCACCTGTAGCTGTTGATTTCTGGGTCATTGTGGTCTCTTGTGGAGAGTTGTCGCATTGTCAATTAAACCTCATCTTCTTTTTTATTTATACAAGCAGTTATTTCAGTTATTCAATTTGAATAAACTTAAATAGTGAATAGTGCATAGTGAACGTACTTCAGCCCGGTTATTTAATGATGTGTGTTGAAAACATTTCACACATGGAGTTGTACGAATATTCCTGATAAATATAATGTCATAAAAAAGAAAAAAACTATGATACACAAGGTTTCGTTCATATTCTTTTCTAAAACCATTAGACTTTCGATTCAAATCAACAGAAGGACAAAATGGTTGTCTATCTTATTTTCTAATAAATTCAACCAGGAATTTGACAGTTGTTTTCAATTATTTTGATGCGTTTAGGCTCTTTTAAGGAATATTTTTGTAGTTTACTACAAAATTTGTCTTAAATGTGACAATATATAATGGAAAGTAACTTCGTAGTTTGATTTTTTTCATTTTTGCAATTCAACATTTTTATTGAAAATGGTAATTATTCAATAAATAAATATACTATCTGTTTCAAAAACACTTGTAAAATAATTTAAAGTAGTCAGAATTCGAAATAAAGTGAAAGTAACAACTGTTCAGGAATATTTTATTACGTATTGATATTAAGTTATCAAATACCCGACACGTACAGTCTAATCCATGAGAGGAATGATGTTACTCGTGTATACACGCTTGGGTAATCAGGCAGACATCCAGTAGACTGAGATGATATAACCCAAAATGTCACACCAGCCACGTACGTCTGACCACTTACTTTACATGTCATTGGACCACCACTGTCACCCTTGAAGAAAAAACATATCTATGTATTAGCAAAATATATTTATATAATTTTCTTTTCTTGTATTTGTCTTTTAAAATTACATTAGTTAAAATGGAAGGCAAGACACTGATTTATATGAATGACAACATATTTGATTCACATTCACTGACTTTTTTGCTAGAAAATGAAAACTGACAAATCATTTAAAAATATCAATTGCACATAAATTTGACATAAATGTTATGGATAAAGCCGTTCGTATAAACATTCTCCTACGAATTGTTCACATTTTTCTGGTTGTGTTTTTTTATAACGACTACACGGTTTTGGTTTTTCTCATTGTCGAAAGCCGTATGGTGGCCTATAATTCCTTATTTTTACTTCATGTGAACTATATTGGATGGTTGTCTCATTGACACTCAAACTTTATATCTCCTTATTGGTACAAATTAAGGTATCAAGTTATTAACAAAACAACTTAGAATAATTTTGTTTGTGGATAAAGCATTTTAAGAAATGTATGATAATGATGTTAGGGTAGCTCGATGTTTCTTGTAAAAGATATTTAAAAACAACCTGAAATTCCCATCGTATTGTGACGCATTTTGACAATATTATCATCATCATTACTTTTTTTTCATTCATGCATGCCTCCATTTATTGATATATTTGTTAATTATTGTCTTGTTTATTTGTGATAACTGATTGCTGTGTTACTTTAACGTATTACTAGAAACTTACGTTACAGGCACCGTCTTTGTGGTTGCTATTTTGGTTGTGGACACAGATATGGCTTGACAGCAGGTCTGGTTCACTCCACTTATTGGTGACATGTAATTCGCACACTCAGTATTACGAAGGGCAAGTGTGTTCAGTTTCTGTAGGATAGTTGGTAAACCACCTAGATAATGTTAAATAGAAGACATAAATATAAATTTTATAAAAAGATAAACACAAAAAGGTTCGAATCACTCTGACATAGTTGAAACTAACAATTCAAAAGTTCATATTTCAACTTTCAAAAAATAGTTCTTCGTATCTATGCGCTTAGAGATATGATCGTGGAGGATCTACGAGCAATGGTAAAAAATATCTAAGGTTTAACAAATTATTGTCCTGTTGACCCATATGTGTTTCAACGCCGTTTTTACTTTAGATAAGGATCGTAAATGATTAAACTTATTTGATGTTTAGTTGGCAATAAATAAATGTGTGGTCAATGATTATTGTCTCTACTCTAAAACAAGAAGAAAAGGTTTTATTCACTAGTTTCAAATTATTTTTGATTTGCTTTACACCATAAATGTTTCCTTTCCTAATATTAAATGTTTAAACAATACCTGTTGTGAATTCCGTGTGAGTATCAATTAGAGCAATGTATAAAGATTGAAATAGTGGATTCGTACAGGATTTCATACGTTGTATTTTTATCATTTTTCCCAAACATTAGATAAATCAATTAGCGTTTGTTTTTTCATTAACAAATAAAAGCTGGTCATTGGTGAATGCTACTGTACTAGCCTTTCAACTCAGGAGTTATGAGTTCGAAACCAAACACGTAATATGTGCATGATGTCGATTCTTTGTAAGCGTTACGGTCCTATTTCGTTGGTCCTCTCTGGTGACCCTGGTTACAACAATAAAAACTTACTAACCCGATATAGCTAATAGTTTTGAAAGGGACGTACGTTAAACACCAACAGTCAATCAATATGCAAAGATTAAAACACACTTACATGTTCCACATGTTCTTCCCCAACCAGTAATAACACACAATGCACTCTCGAATAGTTGTCCTGCAGGTGGGAGTGATATGGGAGCAACTGTTGAACCAAATGACAAAGATGAACTCAACTCGATCAAGGATATGTCGTTGGAAATTGTCCCGCTTCCGTCATTGTAATTTGCATGCTAAAACTATATTTATAAATGATAAACTAGATTTGTCAAAGTTTTATATCATTGGTAACGGTAACTGTCCCACTGTCATCATTGTATTGTGCATTTTAAAGCAATATTTGAGTCTTATTTCAAACATCATAGTTTTGGCAAATGCACATTGGAGATAATGCGTTTTTACAAATAAAAAGGTATCAATATCTAGCAAACAATTTGGTTAAAATCAATATTACGGACAGAAGGTATTGGACATACAGTTAGATGTACATTTTGACAATTAGGATAAATATCTCCCAATTGATACGTTATTCCCGTGCTTGCATTTCCTATCATGATTTTTTTTGATAGAGGAAGCTATTAAACCAAGAGTTCCAAATGGTGCAGTTGAAATTATCCCTTTGTAAATTTTACGGACGCCATCACGAGTTGGTTGACCGTTATGGAATAACCGTTTCACAAATGATATCGGATATGTTACTTACGTCGTAACTACAATCCCCTTCCCTTTCATGAATGTGACCTACCGAATAAAACTATTTACCGGATTTGTTATCACATAAGCAACACGACGGGTGCCACATGTGGAGCAGGATCTGCTTACCCTTCCGGAGCACCTGAGATCACCCCTAGTTTTTTGTGAGGTTCGTGTTGTTTATTTTTTTAGTTTTCTATGTTGTATCATGTGTGCTGTTGTTTGTTTTTCTTTTTCATTTTTAGCCATGGCGTTGTCAGTTTGTTTTAGATTTATGAGTTTGACTGTCCCTTTGATATCTTTCGTCCCTCTTTTAGATGAAAAACAGCAATAAACTCGTTTTTGATTTATCTATTGTTTGTCAAGATAGGAAAAGCATTGTGTTGCTGGCATTGATATAAATTTTATTCAGAAATCGAATATCGCAGACTTTTCTTTCACGTCATAAGAAGTCGATCCTCAAATGAACATGTTTGCACCTGTCCCAAGTCAGGAGCCTCTGGCCTTTCTTAGTCTTGTATAATTTTTAATTTTAGTTTGTTGTGTATAATTTGGAGTTTAGTATGGCGTTCATTATCACTGAACTAGTATAAAAATGTATTTAGTGGCCAGCTAAAGGACACCTTCAGGTGCGGGAATTTCTCGCTGCATTGAAAACCTATTGGTGACCTTCTGCTTTTGTCTGTTATATGGTCGGGTTGTTGTCTCTTTGACACATTCCCCATTTCCATTCTCAATTTTATATGTATATGAAATACGAACAATAGAAATTTTATTCTAACCATTACTTTCAAAAGTATATCTCCAAAAAGTGTGATATACTTACATTAGTCTGTTGTTATTTATGTATTATTGTCATTTTGTTTATTTTCTTTGGTTACATCTTCTGACATCAGACTCGGATTTCTCTTGAACTGAATTTTAATGTGCGTATTGTTATGCGTTTACTTTACTACATTGGTTAGAGGTATAGGGGGAGGGTTGAGATCTCACAAACATGTTTAACCCCGCCTCATTTTTGCGCCTGTCCCAAGTCAGGAGCCTCTGGCCTTTGTTAGTCTTGTATTATTTTAATTTTAGTTTCTTGTGTACAATTTGGAAATTAGTATGGCGTTCATTATCACTGGACTAGTATATATTTTTTTAGGGGCCAGCTGAAGGACGCCTCCGGGTGCGGGAATTTCTCGCTACATTGAAGACCTGTTGGTGACCCTCTGGTGTTGTTTTTTATTTGGGCGGGTTGTTGTCTCTTTGACACATTCCCCATTTCCATTCTCAATTTTATTACATTGATTACTCTTCTAACTTGATACCTCTCCCCGTTGTTTCCTTTAGTGCGTCCTACTCTGATTGTGTAACCAGAACCTCTGAAATAGTAATGAGATATGTGGGTAATAGAGATCTTGCAGTGTATCTTAATTAATCACAATTTAATGTGCTAAACAGGCAGTTACTGTACAATAACGCTTTATTTATAAAGTAAGCAAATTTTATATTTCAAAATGTAACAAATATGAAATGATAGACAATCATTATGGGAAACCAGAAACCAAAGGTCACAGAAGTTAACAACGATCCACATATTGTAAACCCTGCAATGTCACTGCGTTTTATATTCCAAAGCATTCTGTACATTTTCAATTTTGAAAGACGAAACTCATCATCTACAAGATTTTACTGTTAAATAAAAATGAAAAATACCAACACTGATTTAGGTTCTGAAATGGTAAAATGTATAAGATATTTACGTGTGCAGTGGGCAGCTGTCAGAATCCATTTATCAGTAAGAATAATGTCTCCACATGTGTGACTGTCACTGGACGTTCTGGGGAATACCTGCCATGGGAAATCTGCTATATCTGCATTCTGTCCCTGGATGATTCTGCTGGTATTTGTCAAATGCTATAAAAAAAAATAGTAAAATGACAAATAAGACATTCATATTAACTGTTACAGTAAATAAAAAAGTGCATATTTCTATATAAAAAATCTTGGAGTAAAAACGAGACTGATTGTCCATATCTTTTTTTAACTATTTGAGCAGAGGCTTAAGAATGTATATTCATATAGCTAAAAACGATATCCTGGGTTTCAATTGTCAGTACCATTTTTTGGACAACCCTTTAAATGTATTTGGTTTAAAAAAAACTTTTGACGAGCAAAACTGATTTTTTTTGTTAATCTGATTGATTGATTGATTGATTGATTAATTGATCGATTGATTGATTGATTGATTGCTGGTTGCTTAACGTCCATTTGTATTTGAGGATGCACAGAAACTGTAAGTGCTTTTACATGTTTATTTTTTTTAACCTCAAAATAATAAATATTTTTCATTATAGAAATATATGTTATGTACTTTTCTATAGGAACTTAGAAATATGAATGTTACAGTACAATTAGAATCAATAATAAATTGCATTCCATCAAACACCTTCTTTTAAATGATTTTGTGCAAAGAAGTGGAGATCATATCTGGTAAACAATAAGTAAACAAAACAAAATGTCTATGAAAAAGAGGAGTGGTTTGAGAGACAGCTGTATTTACAAAATACAAACTGAGAGCTTCACCGTTAGATTGTCTTCATTTATGAGATCTTTTCCAGGTTGTCAAATCTGTAACTTCTCGGCATTACCTGAAATTTCAATTTTGATATTAAATACAAGGATTGCAGAAATGTTGCCATTCACAAATTATGACGTAGTATTTTTTATGTCTGATTTTATCTTTTACTTTCACAAACATAAGAAATATTGTCGAAAGTGATAGGGTTTTTTTTGTTGTTTTTTTTTTAGAAGCAATATAATATATCTAAATTATATTTGCAAAATTTTCAATTTCTTTTGCACGATAAAAAAAAATACATAATTGATAGACAAAAAGACGAAAATCCGGAAGAAAAGAACTGAAGAAAAAATACAGGCTAAACGAAACAACAAACAAAATTCATAAAAAAAACCAAAAGAGTTAAAGGAATGTCTCTACGAAAGACAATATATCACATTGTAGTTATATATAAATATACAAAATAAATAAATGATTTGGAAAATACGTTGAAGATATAAAAAGTCAAGAGAATTCTGAATGCAATTAGGTTCTATCCGGGCACTCTGGTTCTAAACCTTGGTTCCATCTGGGTTTTTTGGTTCTGAACCTTGGTTCTTTGGTTCGAAACCATGGTAACTGGTTCAACATCTGGGTTGTTTGGTTATAGCAACCCAACTTCTTGGTTCCATCTGGGTTCTATTCTAGATAATTCTAATGTTTCCGTTGAACTTGTAGAAGATAACCGCAAGTATCCGAATAAAAAGATAAACTAGGTCAAAGACGCTTATATTGTTTTATAACATTAAAGGGAAATTCCGCGATTTTTTATTTATCATCTTATTATGTTTATCTCAACATAAAAAACACATTTGCAAAGTTTTAAATTAATATTCCTTCTAATAACGGAGAAAATCAAGTATTTGTAACTTTTTTGGTTGAAATTCTCGAGTGGGTCGTGACGTATTAGCCCAATTTGTTGAATTCTGGGAAAAAATAAAATCTTTTTAATTCTTATAGCTTATCGACAATTTACGTAATTAAAAGCGCACATCTGACGAATGGTCGTAGTTATTAACCACAATATAAGAATGGACGAAAATGAATATGCGTATACCGTTTTGTATTTATTGAATTAAACTTCCTATATAAAACTATCTCTAGTAAATATTTTCGAATAAATTTCATTAATTATTGTTGAGTTTTTATTCATAAAATATCTTGAACAATTTTACTTATATTGAACTGAAAATATTTCCGTTCTATTTACCGTTATTATTTTGGTAATCATTTCAATGCAACTTATGTGTGAGCAGAGTGTGTTAATTATTTTGTAACGGTCACTGTATATTTCTCGGCTTCATGTCAATTCGTTTACCTTGTAGCAATTTAGCCGCAGGTGTGAATTCAAGCGTACACAGGTATGAGTGTTGTTATTTGGGATGGATGTTCAGAGAGTGTGTGCCATATCTAATACATTAAGATTTAATACGCGATGACAATTAAAATGTATGAACTAATTGAAAATAAAATTCAGATTCGTAATTCGGAAAGTTTACAGAATTTAAATTGAAACAATTTTTGATAACGTTTTATGCGGCAATATTCGTAAAGATTCAAATAAACAGTAAAATAATTATAGTACTTTTAATCTTAAAAAATAATTGTTAAATTTATAATTATTAAGGAGATACCATTGCACATGTGTTTAATTTACTTTACCGAAATTATTTTATTTGTATTGAATCTGCCGATGTATAAATGCTAACAACTGCAAACAATCGCAAAACTTATTTTAAAGTTTTTATTGAAAAAATATAATAGCACAATGCCTGCTTTTTATTTTATCTTCTTTTACATAACTTAATACAACTCACAATCACTTAGACGAATTATTTGTGAACTGAATGCCAATAATCTTTAATCTCATTAATTATAAATTATAAATCTAAGCTATTAAAATAAGTGTTTATTCCATCTTGAATTTTTTTTTACAAATGGATTAGAGAGCATAATTATACGACTAATTTCCCACAAATCCACTCTTACTCACTAATAGTTTTCTTTTGATTTATCTCTTGTATGAGGTCTTGAATTGTCGTGTTTAAACACATGAAAATGAAAAGAAATAATTTCTATATTCTAATATAATTTAATACTCTAAACTAAAGGGTAGCTGTTATTAATTCCAAATATAGTAATTGTAGTACTTCAAAGCCTAGATGAGTAATGTATTTTGTCTTTATGCATCAAGGCTTTAATATTTTCCACTGAACAAAATAAAACTATTACATACATTAATTTCTTGTAAAATTATAAAAAGTGCTTTGCGTAATCTAAAGCTGTGCGCAATGATAATGCACTCACACGTATAAATGCACCGATTACAACAAACTATCGAAGTAGCTTAGGGGTTCATAGAAATATTTTCCCCTTTCAATGATTTTTAAATTTTATATTTCCATTCAACAATTTATTTTATCATTATAAAGATAGGGAAATATACATATAATCTACAATTAATTAATATTAACGTGACGATAAGCAGATAAGTGCTGCATTACTTTATATCTGCATTTTTTGCAAACGCCAAAAAAAGCGCCGTATTTGCGTCAAAAATGACTTCGCAATTAAGACATATTTCTTATCCAAAAATTTACAAAGGTCATGTTTATAAATTATGTTTTTTTTTCTAATTATAAAAAAAAACAGGTGGACTTATGATTTCAAACAACGTTTATTAATTTTTTCAGGCACAGATATATACTGACCACCGGATGTTTACAACAACTGGTAGTTTAAGTTTTATACAATGAATGTTACCTGTGCACACCTGGTACTCAATAAGGAGGCCATGCAGGGACATGTATTACATAACTGTGTATTACAAATTTTTAGTCGACAGGATGTCACTGGAATACCTAACTGAATCTGTCGTTCTGACACGACCTCCATCAAAAATTTTAACTAAGTCTGACATGCCAACATCAAGTCGCGGGAAGCCGACAAATGTATAAAAAAAATGTAGCAAATAGAGAAAAAAAAATCAATTTTACAACATACTAGGGTCACACATTTAACTGTTAAACGCAACATTATAAGTGTCCATTTTAAATCGATCCCGTATCAATTTATATTATGTAAATCTTACTTGATTTTTTTTAATAAAACACACCATATAAAAGAAATAACAATGAGATGTCCAATATTCCGAAATTTACACATCAATAACCTGGGAATATTTAATTTATACTATATTAACATATTAATTTATGTTCCAGCTAAAATATTTTTCAGTGTCAATATCACTGACAATAAAACAATATCGTATAAATTTAACAATTATTGTATCTTTTCATACATAACTATTCTTTATATGTACCGTATAACTGACATATAACCTGATATACCAATACACTATATATAACAAAAAAGGTATTAATCTTGTAACTTTATTAATTTAAAACACTATCTATACTAAAAACGAAACTTTTCTTTATATACACCAATGCACTTTGTATAAAACAGACATTCTAATGAATCTTTTCCGAGTCAGTGGCTGTTACAAAATACTGAAAATGCATTACTTGTAATTGAATCTTTATTTCCTTACCATCTTTTTTTTTTCAATCAACGTGATCTCATCATATAAAGATTTGATAACATTATAGCTATCTATAACTGCAAGGTTATTCTGTTATTAAAATAGTATAATTACCATCAAATCTGTTTCGAAACAACTTTTCTCGAAATGGTCTTCACACACTAACTTGTGCTTGCTAAAGATGGAACTATTTGATGTAAGGTTAAGGTTGCACAACCATGCTTGATATAACTCTTTCTTTTTTGTGGGGTCTGGAAAACGATGAAGACTTTTGCCGTAACCTTGTCGGACAGAACAACCGTACACTTGACAAGACATTTTGACACTGAAGGACAACTGCACGGCAATCTCCGATTGATGACGGGAGATTTTAACGAACGGTCCGTTGAATCCCCGATTCGTTTGAAACTTTGCGGTTTTTGGATAAACCGTGATATCACATGACTTTTCACATCGGGGGTGCCGGCAAGATGGCGTCATGTCAAAAACTGATAGTAAATTTCAGAAATCAATTTTGAACTCTTTAAATGGAGAATAAAACTTTTATATTTATGAGAATGGGATTTTTTATGCTTAAAGAACAACATATCAATTTTTTATTTTTTTGCGAAGTTTCCCTTTAAACATTTCAGCATCGGCGGTAAAGGAAGCTGTAAGGTATGATTTATCTTCTCTTTTAATTATTTTCATGAGGAAACTAGATAAAAATAAAGCATCGTATAGATTTTAAAAATAAACCGCATAAGAAAAACGTGATACTATCTGTCTTCTACATGTTTTCTCAGCTACTTCAAATGACAAATTTATATTGTTATAACCGTGGAATATCAAACGATAGCATTTATTTGAACTATGATACAGGTAAAGCCTGTTTAAAATGCAATAATAGTCCTCGTTGTTTATTTTAAGTAACAGTCATGCCTCTTGTAAATATAACATATGTTGAATTTCACTGCTATAAATAATTTAAATTTTAGAAAGGAATTATATACTTCTTTAATCCTAATCATGCTAATTGGAAATAAGTGAAAAGAGTTTATTGTTAAATAATTGAAGAAGCTTGTAATGTAGATAGACAGTGCATTACAAGTGATTTGATTTTATCAGTGTTTTGCTAGTCTATATATGGAGACCACTGCAAAATGCATAGATTTTTTCAAGAGTACTACTAACACATTTTTCATTAAAAAAACAAAGGAACCAATCCTGACAAGACAGGAGAATATGGTATACAAATGTTCACAAACAACTTTATTTTCCAGTGTGTAACATTATGTAAATACTCCTTCTTCAAACAATAAATCATAAAGTAATTGATTGTGTGTTGCTTGCTTAACGTCCAGTGGCACATATTTCATAATAATCAGGAGGTAAGCCTATTTATAATAAAATATTAATTATATTCTTCAGGTATGGTGACAGGAATGAAGATCAGGAAATTTTGATTACCACTGCAAAACAATGGTAAGGTTCAAAGAGGCAGAAATATGCCACCTTCTGGCTCTAAAATAATTGTTGCATGCCTCGCAGACTGCGTGGAAATATATCGACCTGATGCATGATATACAACGTCACCATTCTGACCGAACGGGACTGCAAATGTACGCATCCTGTACAGTGTAACATTCTCTCTTTGACAAGGGTTTTACTGAATTGAGTACGTCAAATGATAATAATAATAAAATTCAAAATTCAATAGTAATAAACAAATTAATCAGATGTGTGTTGAAATAGAAGAAGAGAAACTAGTTTTTCAAAGTTAAAAACATATTTCAGAACAGCTTATTGATATGGAATGTTTTTATTATCAACTAATCTATATGTTCTTTGTTTCCTTTTTTTGTTTGACTGCTGTCACCTTTTTGGTTTTACTACTAAGTCAAACTAGCAGAATAAAAGTGATCAACGATTTAGATTCCCTGATATTGTTCTATGAATTTTCATCAGTCAAATGCGGTTTCTCATAAATAAAATTAGCAAAAGAGATTCGACACTTAACTATCATGGATTACAGATTAAATGTGTGATAACGAATTGGTGGAAATCCTTGTAATTTGTGATAACGAATTAAAATCGTTTTAACGAATTGTATGTTTGGTAATAACTTGATCACATGCAATTTAAATATTAACAAACTTATTTGAAAAATTAGCAAAACAGATTGGACACTTAATTATGGATATTGTTTATTTTCTGTTTTGTAAATGCGCTAAATGGGCAACCAGTGACGAATTTTGAAAAAAGAGAGATTCAAAATAAGTACAAATACGGTGATAAGTCTAATATGAGAGGTCATTTAATGTGAGATATATTTTATAACTAATGTTATTCAAAATGATTTAGTGATATGCAATGGAAGTACATTTTTTTGTCAACCTTTTGTTCTGTTTATCTTATTAAAGAGAACACCATTCTTGTTTTATGTTGCAATATAGGAGACGTCTTTGAAAGAGCTCAGAAACAAGTGACAGAAAACAATTGACCAAATCATGACAAAATTCAACGTCACATGAACTCAAACATTTCCAATTTGAGAGAGACCTGGCTCTTTCCCGATTTACTTTGTGTATTTTCTGGAGCTATGACAAGTATCAGTTGGTAGGACAAGTAAATTGTACTTGATGTAAAAAGGGTGTCAGGGGTAAATTAAAGGACAGTTCCTTGTTCAGTAGAGTAGAAATGCTAGATGCTAGACAAATAAAGTTTTTCGTAACTTTTTCACATTCTGGAGCACAATATGTTTCCTTATCTTTTTATATAGGGTTCATGTTTATCATTCTTTAGTTTTCATTTTGTTTCAGTTTCAGTTATAATTGTTTTCCTAGTCCGTCATGTTTATGATATGAAAATTCTGGTCTATGATTTTTATGCCCCACCTACGATAGTAGAGGGGCATTATGTTTTCTGGTCTGTGCGTCCGTTGTTCCGTTCGTTCGTCCGTGCGTCCGTTCGTCACGCTTCAGGTGAAAGTTTTTGGTCAAGGTAGTTTTTGATAAAGTTGAAGTCCAATTAACTTGAAACTTAGTACACATGTTCCCCATGATATGATCTTTCTAATTTTAATGCCAAATTAAAGTTTTGACCCCAATTTCACGGTCCACTGACCAACGAAAAACATAGTGCGAAGCTCAGGTTAAAGTTTTGGTTAAAGTTTTTGGTCAAGATAGTTTTTGATGAAGTTGAAGTCCAATCAACTTGAAACTTAGTACACATGTTCCCCATGATATGACCTTTCTAATTTTAACCCTAAATAAAGTATTGACCCCAATTTCATGGTCCACTGAACATGTAAAATGATAGTGCGAGTTGGGCATCCGTGTACAATGGGTACATTCTTGTTTAGTGCATTTTTTGAATTCAGACATTCACATTCAATCAAAACTATAATCTTTTACGAGATTTTTCAACCACTGATTTTTTTCATATGGTATCAAGACAACTCGTATACACATGATATATGTGTTGTCTTAAAAAATCAGTATTGGGTTTCTCGGGGTTTGACTTTGATTTTTGTATCTGTGTTTTGATATTCAACGTTTAATATTCAAGGTTTATAATTTTGAATTATTTTAAACTCGAACATCCATAAAAAATCAAGAATTATCAAAATGTGCATCTTGTGTAGTTACATTGGCATCGTTGGTATTGTTGTGTAACAATGGTATTTTATCTTTTCAAAATTACACAAGAAGATTGAATTGCATATGCAACTTAGATATAAAAAAGGTCAACATTAAACACTTCCATAACTCCGGACAGTTTACACGTTGTTATAAATATTTATGGTAGATGAATAAAAGTAAGATTATTATTTTCATATTTAATTTTATCTTACAAATAACTACTTGTATTGTACTCATACACATATTTTGATTTCAGTCAGATGTCATTACTATCTACACCGTGTTTTTGTGTCAATTGACATTCATAATTCACCATTATTCCGACTCAAACATAAAATGTCACTGATATGAAAAAATTATGAAAATAAATTTAAAATGACACTTCTATTTAAATGAAATAAATAACGAAAACAAGGAATATGTCAAATAGACAACAACATGACTAAAGCACAAGAAACAACCCAAGGCAACAATGGCTTTAAATCAGCGAGGAATCCCGCTTTCGGAGTCGTGTTTCAGCTGGCCTCAAAATGATAATCTATATACGTTTTCCGCGAAATTGATGCCACACTCAACTCCTAAACATACCAAAATAATATAGAATTGGCATTTTTTTCTCGGGTAAAATCTTTAACAATTGGTGTCTTATTAAGATGGAACAGTCATTTGTTTTATTAGGATAGATAATCTTGATGATGTCAATAACTTTATTTTCGGTTTGGTCTAATTTCTAAATGATACAGTGACTCAAATAAAGACTGAAAAGTTTGAAACTTCACAACATCTCGTTACAGGAAATCATTGTTCAAACGAGTTCAAATAGTACTTTTATTATCTAAAAAAAACACTCGAAATAGCTTTATCTCTAATGTAATGAAAAAGTTAGTGATATCGCTTATCTACAAAAATATCAAATCAACAATACCAATATCTTTTCTAAATGTTATAGATTATAAGCGGAAGAAAATTAAAGAGAGAAGGACAAAAATATGTTGAGGATTTTCAAGCTTATACTTTTAATCACCCATTTCTTATTATCATTATCAAGTAAGTATAATTTTATAATAGTTGGACGAGGAAGTAGTTAATATTTAATCAAAATAGTTTATAGGCAAAAGATTATTACATACATTATTCATAAATGACATTTCAGGGGATGTCGTCAAGGAAACCATGGAGATACCACATTTAATACACGAAACCAGAAAAGAAACGTATGCAAACTCGACTCTTTATTAAACATGATTATTGTCAAAGCAAAACAATTCATAAAATTTTTAAATAAGAATCAACAGAAGGGTCACGGAAGCCATAAAGGGACACATAAAAAAAACATGATCTAGGATTCATAATCAGTTATCAATGTTTGCGTTTCCAAAAATTCATGATCTTATATATCAAATGTTTGTGTCTACCTAATACGATTTGCTGCACGATCCTATACCAGAGCTTTCACGACCATATCGCAACACCTGCTCAACATAAATTTTGGTTTTACGATAATATACTAAAAATACTAAACAAAGGCCAGCATGCAGTCTTTAGTAAGATATTTATGCATTTGCTTTTCATTTCATTTTAATCTGTAATTACAATATGATACAGTTCAGTATTCCAATGAGATGATTTGTACTGAATGCTTGTCTATGTACATGTAGCTTTTTGTTATTTTTCTATTGCGGAAAACTAGTGGCTCTAATTATAAATAAACGTCATATATATCTTATCGCAAATGTTTTAGTAATTCTTCTGAATTATGTAGTGTCTTTAGGTTCAGTAGTAATACTTAAAGTCTCTACAGTATTTAATTGTTGATTGTTGAATTCAACATGTTCAAACTGTAGTTTTTTCCAATACATGTTAATGTGTCTGTCTCAAAAAGGGAAACGTTTGGTGTACACCTAAGTCTGTATTTAAAGTTGAAGCAATTGGGCCAGGAAAAAATTCTCTTTTTTTCTGTAAATAGCAACATGTTTGTATGAAGAACAACGATTCCCCTTCAAATTCATCGTTATTTGTATTCGTCTTACTTACAATCTTGGCCTGGTAAATAAAAAAAACTTTGTTTCTGTATGTAAGTCTCTCTACTGCCTTCAAATTATATTTGCCTGTGAAAGTAATTGATCGATTGTAACCGTATATAGTTGAAAACAAGATATACAATAATTTACTTTTTTTTAGAAACAATCAGATTTGATTTTGACTTTTTATAGTTTAAAAACTTAAGCTGCATTAAATTAGTTAAATTATTTGCAAATATTATGCATGTCACTTAACAGAATGAAGAAAAGGGTCATTTAAAATAACGAATAAGAGACTTTTCCTATGAAATGTATAACCGTTCAAAGGATAGTTACCTAGTAAATGAATCTTATGATATATATCAAATAAGATAAGACAGTTTTTTTTACTCTTTTTCCCAGGTTTGCTTCATACAAGGGTTGATTTGGATTGTCATTTTAGATTTTCAAACTTTTCTTTTTAGGTAATTTACAAATTACGGAAATCCAGGAGTCATGGTTCGAAGCAGTCGAACAATGTAACACAACTTCATCAAGGATAGCTACATTAAATGATATATATGGTGTTGATAAAGACACAGACACATGTAAAGAATATGGAATAAAGCCAAATACTTCTTATTGGATTGGAAGTTATCACAAATTGTCTAATACCATTTCAGTTGAAGGTTGTATGTTATAATAAACACGTCTTATATTTTTAACTTGCTCATTGTATATTCATTTCAAACATAAAACTTAAGCCAAAAGCATAGTGTTAAAGGCCTTTGCGTGTTTTGTGATTTTGGAACTACAAGTACATAATTTTGTGAGTCTGTGTATAACATGTATAACTGATCACTCGAACGTTATAATGTAATATAAAAAGATCTCTCAAAATTCTGCGTCGGGTTTGTCCCCCAACTTTATGAATATGTGACCTCACATTAACAAATTATAACTTTATATTAATTACTATAGGCATCTGCTTGATTCAAACACTGTATAATTTCTTATTTAAGGTTGCTACCAGATAGATTTAATAGATAGAGAAAACAATCATCTGGGGAACGGACATAGTTCATTACGTCACTGCTACTTAGAGTGTACTAAGATATCGAATGCAACGATAACATTTGCATATAAAGTAATTATTGCATTTCTGTAGTCGTTAATTAACAATTATATATATGTCATGAGTATCAACCTCAATAAACCTCAGTACCGACCTCATGCATAGGAAGACGCAACCGTTTTTGTTCCATTTTGGAACGTATGCAATTAGCTCCGTTTGTGTTAGCCATTTTGATTTGTCTTCATAATCGATTAATTCAACATCGGTGACTTCTTCGAGGCACACATTCTCCTCTTCATGTAATATAGTTATACATGTAACTTATATGCATAAAAAAGACAAAGAATAACAGCTTCTTAGTTCTATTTTTTGTTCATATCGTGCCATATCTTGGTTAGATTTTACAGAAGGTTGAGTGTTATAAATCGCTATAAAAGCTTTTATAAATATAATTCATTTTAACCATCAGATTGTCTGAATCTAAATCGTATTTCTGTCTTTGATCCTTTTCAAATGAATAAATATGTCTTGCGAGCGGTCAGTTTTATTTAACACATATTGATATCCAATCGAATGTAAATGTAATACCTTGTTTTTCAAACTGATAAATGTTCATTATAAATAATTTATGAAAAGCCAATCATTCGGAATATATGCAGCTTTGCTTAGCCATGGTGTTGATCATATTGCTGATGATATAGTCAGCGCGTGATAAAAAAAGCAATGTAACATTGATTACAGAACAACTTTGGTTGTGAAGAAGTGTTTTGAGTTGATAAAGCTAAAATCGATTTTCTTCAATCGTTTGTCTGAAAGCAATGACTTTGGTAGCGAGGAAACACATTTTTCAACTGTACCAAACTCCGTGGTATAACAATAGAAGCCACATGCTATATTTAAAAACTACTTTGTAGACTCGGGGAGTATTGAATTCTACTCAAAAAATTCATTGTACTCAATTCCATGCACGTTTTTAAAAGCTGTACATTCGTATCTGATTTTGATTGATCTACTAACAAAATGTTATGTAATGAATAGATCAATGTAATTCTTAAATTGTATTTATAACTTCGAAAACAAAACTAAAATCGTTAAATGACTAAATTTCTGAATGTATGGTTGGCATGCTTTAAGAAATAAGATGCCACTCTCTATCATCGAATATTTACATGTCTCATTTCCTGACATAAATGATTTATCATTCTAGAATGATACTGCTGGTGGACCGAACTGCTTCTGCAATCTAAATGCAATCCAACAACTGACAAATATGAGTGAAAGAAACTTGTCAAAGTGTACAAGTTTCAACCGTTCATTATGGTGGAGATATAAAAGTAAGTTTACTTTCTTGGTTTTTGATATTTGATTAATTTTATGAATTATGTTAAACACATTCACATAGAGTCAATCAAAGTCGTTTCCAGTTGAAATTTAACCATATAATGAAATGTATTTCCGTTTTATTGAAGATTTTTTTATGGTACGCACCTGTTTTCTTCTATTGGGATATTATAAGTTGTCTACGTTCATATCCGTAGATATGGATATTTTAACACCCTCAAGTATCCAAGTACACCCTGGAGCGCAGGAACAACCATGGAACTAAGGAAAACGCGCATGATTTTCCCCGATTTAATAGGTAGCAACGTCCGGGGAAATGGGTTAGCAACACTCAGGGGCTATGGGTTTTGTAACGACGTGCGTTAACTAATCAAAATCCTAGAAATATACTAAACCGGGGATATTGAAGATTTTTTATTGTTAACACTTGTTTTCTTCTATTAGGATATATGTGCATCTTGTATACTTATTTATACTTCAATTGTTATATTGAGCTGCAAATCATAATGAATCTTATATAATAAATGACAAGCAGTCAACGAACGCAGAACTTTTTTTTAGGTGAAAATATGTTTCGATATCTGAGATCCATATTAATCAATTCCATTCAAAGAAATTTGGAGTCAAGACAAAATCTTGTTAAAAGTACGCCTTTTATCCCTGCCTCAGCCAAAGATGAGAATAAATCACCTTTTTACATACAAGAGTATTTGAGTTAATTGCATTTTCCTAGTACTAGATAAACCAAAACGAATGGCATATCATCATTATTTAGATTCGAGAACTACTGTTTATTTTAAACCTGTTGATACAATAAAATTTAAAACGCAGTTATTACTTCATAAATAAAACAAAAGGAAAAAGAAAAAAGAGAGCATCACCAATATATCTTTATGTGAAATTAAGGTTTATGATCCCTTCTGTAGCTATGTAAATTACGATATTTCCAAAGTCGAATAATATGACAACAGCAAAAATAATGAAGAATAGAGATATACCATCTTGTAAATATACCAAAGGTAAACTTCGATCAAATATTTTTTATTGTTTTATTGCATTTTATAGAAAATGGGGATTTTGTAACAAATAAGGCCAGGATTTTGTAACAAAATACACATACTTTATTCATGTTATAACATAATTTTTTTTTGTTATAAAATTTCAAACACCTTTCTCACGGGTTTGTCCGTTATGTGCTAGCATTTGTTTGTTAAAAAAGGTGTTGAACAATCTGCACATTCCATAAAACCTCCTACTGAGTCACCATTGTTAAGCGCACCCTTCAAAGTGTACTTGAATAGGTCCATAGATCTATAGATGTCTTTTAAACTAATATCTTAGTTTACATGTATAAACTTGATAAACTCCAGCATACTGATTACTTGTCATCTGTGTAGCATGTTTTTGTCAGGGCTCGAGTTAATTTTTAACGATTATTGCGGAGTTGAAAGTGTATAGTTCCCTTTTTCTGAACAAAGTCAATGTTGATTATTTCCTTCATACTGTTTTAAACTGGTCTTGCATAAAGGTCAAGTGGATTTTTTTCGTCACTCGACGTCCGCCTGTCGTTCTTGTCTTCTGTCGTCGTTGTCGTTCTTCTTCTTTAGGTTTTAAGTAGTCCTTCATTATCTGAAGATCATATACTGTTTTGCGCTGCGTGGCCTATAGATATATTTACATAAACACAAAAATAATTGAAAATGAATTTGGAGTGCGTAAAAGAATAATTTTAAATTGTGATTAAAACTATGTACATGTACATAGGCTAATAATGAGTTAAATAAATTTGTTGAGAACAATTGGTGTTAGATGTTCTCTGAATGTGTCGACTGTGGTTACAGCGACTGTGTGGACTGGTAGTAAATCCCACTGAGTAATGGTGTACGAAAAAATTAAATTAGCCTTTATTTTTTTGTCTTATAATGGGGACATGTTATCGATAGATAAAAACTTAAGCAATCAAAAATAATGTGCAAGACAAGATCTACGTAAAACTTTCCAAACTCATTGTTACCTTCTTATACGAGTGATTACCCTTGTATGTATGTTTGGCTAAAAGTAAAGAAGCTATACTAGAGAGAAATTGTCGATAAAAAATATCAGCAATATAAGATCAACAAAAATGTCCTGATTCTGATTGTTGACTGTCAAAGATGCACATAGACAAAGGTGAACGACACAGGCTTATCGATGATCAAAACTACTGTTTGCTAAACTGTTATAAATTTAATGAAAATAAAATAAGAAAAATACCGATTTCAAAGGAAAATTCAAGACGGAAAGTCCTTCGTAAAAAGGCCAAATCAAAAGTTCACTATCACTATAAAACAAACATATGTTTTAACTAAGAAACATACATTTGTAAAAATGGAATATAGAGAACGAACATACGCAAATTGGCCCATATAACACAATTGTTGGATGTATACTTACCGATCTAAGTCATAAGTATATAATCAACATGAATAGTAATTGTTTTAAATATGGGTGGTCCTGATTTCTCATAATTTGTATACTTTTGTCGACAGGTCGAACTAAATATTTTGTAATTGTTTTTATGAAACTGGGATGATTCAAATCCATCTGAGTTAAAGGGTTGGGTAGCCCATTTATAATTCATTAATGAATAATGTCACAGCGCGATTTAATTACTATCAGGGTGATTCTGTAATCACTATTTCACTGCATACAACATTGTGGTCGTTCTTATTGATTATTCCTCAGTAGACCACTCATATCAGCCGGGTATGATGCATTTTGATTTTAAAGTAAACTTCTGTTACGGTTGTGCAAATAAACCTACGAGTGAAGCTACGTTTTCTACTTTTGAAGCATTCCAGATGAAAATCAGAGACGGCTTCACAAAAAAACATTTAGAAGCATCAAATTTATATAAGGTCCACATTACATTTGATGAAAAATATTAGCTGACAAAGCCAAACAATGAAAATTAATGCTTTTATTATTTTTCTGAAGTTATATTTCATTAACGACATGCCCGATTAACCAGTTTGTATAGATGAGACGTGTAAAATATAATATATATTAGGATTTGAAATTATAAGCCACGTATCAAAAGACAGGTTAATTTCATTTTTCAGTTCTCAAAAACGAGTTCACAACTAATAAGGATTTATGTCACATGATTTCATGCGAAGACAGCATATCAAAAGAAAAATTTGTAAATGATATACTGTGTGGTAAGTAGACTTTTACAGGTGTATATACCTCTTCTTGTTATTTTGGTTTATTTCTTTCCTATCATAAAACTTAGTGTGAAAATAGATGTTTTAGAGTGGATGGAAAGTATACGAGATGATATTCCATAGGAAGACAGGTCACTCCACCTGGCACAATTTATATGATTTCGAGCCAATCAGCATTTTATCTTAATCCTACATGACACAAACCAAGCAGAGAAAGAAAACAAATACCAATTTTCAAGTACTGGGTTTGACTCGAACCTACGACCTTTCGAATTGGATGTGAACGAATTATGTTAGAACAAACGTGTCCTGGTTTCCAACATGTTTTTAAAAATAATAAGTCACATTTCTGTACTTGAGATTGTATCAACTTGTCAGTTGATCAATAACATTTTAATACATTTGAAAGATGTAAATGATGTCACTTTTTCATTTTTGATACCGGAGCTATCACAACAGGTCTTATCGAACTTGGGGTAAATTATGAATTCGTGATTTATATAACGTCGTCACGTGGTGAACCCTATTGGATCAGTAATGTGTAAGCAAATTGCATAAGGGGTTTAAGACGTCGTGTCTACTGTTAAGGGCATCCGATACAGTTTCAAGGGAGTTAACTCTTGGCGCGACGTTAAGCGTTTGAATTCCCGCAAAACGTCACTTTTTGCGAGACGTAATGTGTGTAATGTTCCGTAATAAGAAACGTAATGTGGAATTTTGATGCTCCAATTTCTGTTTCTCCCGCATGCTTACTTCTACGCCATTTATATTAGTCCATTTGATTCTAACAGGATAACAGTCTAATAACATTATATACATTATAAGAAATAAAACAAATTACTGTTCCTTTGAGATCTTCAACACAATATCGTATAGTGCAATCTGAAGACGATTGACCCTTTTGGTGCATGTCAATTATCATTTTTATTATCATTCATCATCCATGACATTTTATTACAGCACAGGAAACCAATGATATTTTAAAACTAATACCGAAAATGTAGGTACACGCCGCTAATATAAACAATGATACAACTTTTATAAAAGAACAAAGTTCTTATTTCTTCCACGTTGTACGTATTTTATCTATCAAAAGGCAATAGCCAACAATATGTTTATACACCCGTAAAAATTTGGACGGGACGTATTATGGTATACAAATGCCCGCGTCCGTCTGTCCGTCGTATATATGGTACAGCATATTATCCAAATGTCATTAAACTGAACATGGTTCTTTTTTCAGTCAAGATGGTCAAACGATCTGTTTAGTTTTTGGTGAACTTTTTGAGTTACAGGACTTTGTAACTTAAACAGGGTTTTTTCACAGTTCGCGCACTGTATCTCAAATACGATTTATGACTATTGCTTAACAATTTACACACTTCTTAGTTATATTAATCTGACGATCTGTATATACTTTTTGAGGATGATTCAAAATTGTGATTTTAGAGTTATCGAGTTTATGACAAAAAGGGGTTTTCACATGTCGCGCCTTATCTCAGAAACTATTTATAACTTTTGCATAAAACTTCACATACTTTTTAGTTAAATTATTCTGAAGATCTGTATACTTTTGCGTGATGATTCTTTAAGTCATTTTTGAGTTCTTGAATTTTTATTGAGCTTCAATTTCGGGATCATATAAAACATGTTGTGATATACAAACTTACTATTGAGCAAGAATAATGAATGAGTCAAGATATACTTAGCATGACTTCCTGTACAACCCCCGTGTTATTTAAAAAAACATGTATTATGTTTTTCATAAGACGACGGGCATATCATGCGCTCGTAGCGCAGCTGTTTATTTTGTTCTTTATATTTTTTATAAATATATAAGAGAAATGACGGAATTTCAGCAAGTACAATGCAATTTCCAATATCATTAAAACTTCCAAATGGCTTAACTCTTTTAAAGAATAATTGATATGCACTGATTTTCGAGCGTGTCCATACGATATCAGTTTTATAGAAAGTTAGCAAGAATTGTACACTTGAAAAATGTAATTAACCAGAAGGACCGGAAGGAAAGACAGAGGAATGTACGTGCGATATTTTATGTACGCGCTATATGGTGAAACAAATATATAGTTATTGACCAATAAAATTACGCTATGAGAGAAGGATTTTACTCGCAACTTATCCAATCGTTTTTGCCAAATCAAAAAATTCAAAGTTATAGTTTCATTGTTTGGACAAAAGCATTCTTTAGCAAATTGAAGATTCTCCTTTATAAGATTTTGCTTTTGTTGTCTGACCACATAAAACAGAAGATGTGGTATAATTGCCAATGAGACAACTCTCAACAAGAGACAAACATGACACAGAAATTAATAACTATAGGTCACCGTACGGTCCTCAACAATAAGCAAATCCCATATCGCATAGTCAACTATAAAAGATCACGAAATGACAATGTAAAACAATTCAAACGAGAAAAGTAACGGCCTAATTCATGTGCTGAAATTTATGAACAAAAAAAGAAGTTCCGTTTGCAGGATAATGCTGAGTTCACAAGTCATTCGAATTCGATTCGCATTAACTAATTCGAATTAGTTTAATTCGCATTCGAAATTCGACGTTAACTTTCACTGGGGTAAATCTGATGACCGTAACTGCATTCACGGTCATCCGAAGATGTCGGATGAAAAATTAGGTCAGTTTCTGTATTGTCTGTTAAAGTGTTTCTATATCATTTTCTTTACAAATCATACATTGAAACGATGTAAATTTAAAAAAGAATCACTCGGAAATCACTAATTACTTCCGAGAAATGTGCATGAAATGGGAAATTCGATTTGAAAAAATCGCTCAGATGACCGTAAATCACAATCGAGATGACCGTAACAGAATCAGCAATTCATAACAAGGGTGACCGTAATTGCTTTTAAGATGACCGTAATTTGTAAATGATGACCGTAACTTTTAAAGGATGACCCTCAATTCTAAGAAATATCCGTCTTTATATAACTACCTTTTTGTATCAAATGATTAATCGTGTTGGTATAAACATATTAATATGAGAGTATTATCCTATAGGTAGAAGAAAATAAGACGTGCTTCAAATGCAAAGATTACCATATGTATCTTTTTTACAGTAGAGGGTTTAATTTTTTTTTAAATGAATTTGCAAAAAGACATGCAAATGAACAGGTAGGGAAAAAATGCTATAAAAGCGCGACAAATAGCTATTCGAACACACCTACTCTGTTTTTGTGATTCATTAGATAGGTATTTCACTTGACCCATATATTTCATCTTTTCGTACTGTCATTTTTTTACGTTATAAAGTCAACCTGTAGCTTTGATATATAAAAATGATAGAATCTGAAGCCAGATGCTATATCAAATACTCTTGCTTTGTACGTTTTAAAGACAAAATATACACCCCAAACATGACCTAACATAAAAAGGTGCACTTGATTTTCTCTTTTCGATACAATCGTTACCTATTTTGGGGAATTTTTTTCTTGATTCACATAACGGAAGGGCAGACACGAATATTTCTGAACTAAAAGATTGATATGTTCTCCGTCCGTGGTAAAAAAAAAAATAATCAGAGATTATGCATTTTCTACATCCAACTTATAGATACCCATGTCGTCGACTAGATATCTTATTGTTTTGCATTATTATGTAATAGATACATTGAAAACTTATGCAAATGGTGTTTTTAAAGTAAAACACTTCGTAATTGAGAAGAAAATTGTCGTTTAATTTGTTTCTATTAACTTTTTAAAATTTTGGTACTATATCAAACATTACAGTAAACATTTATCGCTTTCTCGATAAACAAAGAGCTTCGATTATTTTGTTCTATTTCAAAAGTGTTTCCGCCTGCATATATCAAGACAAATTAAGATTTTAATCTGCCCTCTGGAACCATACACAGACTCGATTACCAAATATTCGTATGTATTATTAATGTTTTTAATGCTCCATTTATTGGCATTGTGTTTTTCTGGTCTGTGCGTACGTTCGTCTGTTCGTCTGTTTGTTTGTCCGTTTGTCCAGCTTCAAGTTAAATAAAATTGAAACTTAGTACACATTTTCCCTATGGTATGATCTTTTTAATTCTAATGCCAAATTACAGTTTTATCCCATTTTCACAGTCCAATAAACATAGAAAATGATAGTGTAGATGACGCATCCGTGTACTAGGGACACATTCATGTTTCTTCAAATTTTCGTCGTATCGCTGTCAATTTGTGTTAAAATTTTAACGTCGTTATCAATAAATATTTCATTATTTACGAGAAATATGCAATTTACTATCATTGTCATAAATCCAAAATACGGCCAATTATATTATAGTTTAAAAAAAAATTTATGAAACATATTTATATCCGCTAACCGATCCCCTATTGATATCGACAAACTCAACAAAAAAGCTTTGAATACAATACGGCTACTTCTTAGAATTGATGGTCATCCTATAAAAGTTACGGTCGTCCTATATAAATTACAGTCAGTCTTTACAAATCCTTTACAAGGTACGGTCATGTTTTTACCAATCACGGTCATCCTTGTTTTATGTTACGGTCATCTTGAAAATATTTTGATTATGATTTACGGTCATCTGAACGATTTTTTCAAATCGAATTTCCCGTTTCATGCACATTTCTCGGAAGTAATTAGTGATTTCCGAGTGATTCTTTTATAAATTTACATCGTTTCAATGTATGATTTGTAAAGAAAATGATATAGAAACACTTTAACAGACAATACAGAAACTGACCTAATTTTTCATCCGACTTCTTCGGATGACCGTGAATGCAGTTACGGTCATCAGCTTTACCCCAGTGAACTTTTAATTCGTATCAACAAAACCGGATTTCTCAGTGATTAAAACGTGAATAAAAAGATTTTAAGGAATATTTGTAATGAAACAGCAGCAGACCAAACAAAACAAAATGAATTTAGAGGTCAACATACGGTATGAAATAATGTGCGAGTGTGAACAGTAAATGTACCTGTATGTCAATTTCTAAATTGCCGAGTCTTTAATTTTAAAATCCGTAAAAATTATCAGCAGTCCCTAAATAACTTTTCTTGAGATGTTTCTCACTTAGACTACAAACAGAGAGAGATATTTGTTATTCACATGATTTTATTTCCGGAAACAATATTACCAATTTATAGATAGTACTTTACAAGCAATATTTAAACATCTGAAAAATGTCGCCGGTAATTTGCAGAGATAACGTCGACATTGTCTGCCAGCGACGTCGTGCACTTTAGCGCTAACGTTGAGGTTACAAAGGGGGGACGCAATTTTTAGGATAAATCGCGTTTATCAGGGAATCAAGCACGGTGACCTATATTTTTTATTTGAGATTTGGAGAAAGCATGACAAAATGCAGTTAACGCAGAAAACTGATAAAAATTACATTTTCAGAAACAGTTTATTTCCATTTTTTTTAGGTTTAAAAAATACTACTTTGAGCATCTAGTCCGCAATGACCAGCAAGGCTTGCATAATTGTATAGTTATTCGTGTAGTGATTTATTTTTTTCCTTTTTGTCACTTATCACAGCTTCAGATTGAACCCGATGTTAATAATTTACGACGAAAAATATCTGCTCCAGAAAAATTATAACATTGCCTATTTTTGTTTACAAAATTGCACAAATCCCCAATTTTCAGCCTCAATTTTCTCGAAAACAAGCACGGTGACCTATGTTTTATTTTGTGTTTTATTTTATAACTCGCCAAGGCCTACAACATATTTCAAAACTACAAACATGACATTATATCGAAAAAGTGTATCGGATGCCCTTAATGGTGACGTCATCCATTGATGTTGTTGTGTTTCATTGTGTCTTTTTTTACAAAACGCGACAGGAAAAGTCTGTCTTGCGATTAACTCGTTAAACGATTTTGGTCTTTTGGATTTTACTAACCATCTATGCATCTGGATGGGATCAAAAGCAAACCATGTTACTTATATTATTATAATTTCTCCGTATCGTCAAAATGGGACAAACCAGGTTCAATCCATCATTTTGTCTTAAAATGTCTTGTACCAAGTCAGGAAAATTACAGTTGATATCTTATAGTTCGTTTTTGTGTGTGTTGCATTGTCGTTTGTTTTTTGTTGCACAATGTTTCTGTTCTTTCTCTGTTTTCCTCTTATAGTTAATATGTTACCTTCGGTTTTGGTTCCTCTCAATCGATTTATAACTTTCGATCAGCGGTTTACTACTGTTGCCTCATTATATATATAACTTCTAAAAATTCAAATTACTGTTTATGTTTTACAAAATATGTTTATCAACAGGTAATCAACCTGATCAACACACCGTAATATACGCTCTATATTTCCAATTAGTGTCAATGTAATTTGCATGTGTCTCAACTGGTTTGTTTCATGATATTTTGTTTGTCTTTTAATCTGTGCCTTATTCCTGCTTTCAAATTATTTACATTGAGTTAATTCACAATGGAATGAATGCAAGCATAGCGCTTAACGCTTACCTTGTCAACGAACCAGTCTTGCTCCTCTTTGTGGAACTCGATTCGTTCTCTTAATCGATTAATAAACACAAAACTTTTGTCAAATTATGTCATCCATTTTCCTGTAGGACATTACAACGGAAAAACTCCAGATGAGGACAGCCGATATGTTTGTACAACAAGTACAGATAATAACATGCCACCAAGTCAACTATTACCTAGGAGATTTTCATTCATTTCAAATGCATCAATAAAAATAGGTAAGTAAGATGATGAAAGGAATAAGAGTTTGTATCTATTCGTTTGCTGTGCTTGATCTTTTGATTTTGCCTTTCATTCTTGAATTTTTCTCAGAGCTCGGTATTTTTGTTGTTTTACTTTTTAAAGATATATTATATTAAATAAATATTATTAGTGTTTCATTCAATTTGTGTATTTCCTTTTGTGATCGAGCTAACATCAAACTAAAATTACTCATAACATATAAAGCAACCCAATATTTGTAATATAGTCAGGTTACATCACGCCATCAGTTCACCTTACGGCTTACACGAAGTTAATTAGCAATTTGGTATCTATTTCGTACGTAGTGACCTCTAACGTATTACGTGATTATTTAAGTCGTGATTTGCTTTCTTATTTACAGTTATTTGATTTTGTAGATTCAGACCTAAATAATCATATGATTGCTGAATGCAAATCGATAACTTGTTTGAGGGATAACACATTTAAGATTACTATTAAGAATTGTACTTCAGAAACTTTGCGTTTCCTGTGCATAAATGGTAAGTCATATATTATGTATATTCTTATTCTAAAGGAGAAATACACACGTGCTCTCATTCGTAATATACTATATGTATTTGGTACTATCAGTGATACACGAACATACAAGATTAAATGTATTAGTAGATATTTATCTGAATTGAAGTATAAAGGAATGGCAACTACTTAACTAGCAATCGTTTAACTTCAATGGTTTTCAATGGGGTTGTGTGGTGTTTTTTTTATCTGAGTCAGAAAACAAAATATTCACGCTTTGCACGAACACATCTATTCAGAACATTTATTTTTACCCAGTGCTGGAATAGAATATTTTTTTTCATCAAATGGGGAATCACAATATTTTTAACAAATGACCATAACCCCCCTTGAAATTATATGGTCGTTCCCTTACTACCCAGTACTGGTAAAATTATAGATAATAGTTGGACATTTTCTCAAATATTATCTTATTGGTATTAGTTGTTAGCAGAGATCAACCTTATCAGAAGAAATGAAACTAATTGTAATTGCAAAATACTTCTTGAACAAAGTCATACGGATTCTTCACTGAAGAAATGAGATCATATGCATAAACCATTGTTTTCTTTTCAGATTGATTATATCAAGTTCTACATGTTCTAAGAATAATTTGTTACAATAGTAATCAAATATACCAGGCGTAAAATTTGATACACCAGACGCGCGTTTCGTCTACATCAGACTCATCAGTGACACTCATATCAATATTGTTTCAAAGCAAAACAATGCCAAAGTTGAAGATCACTGAGGACCGAAAATTCCAAAATGTCGTGTCAACTACTGATAAGGTAATCTATGCCTGGGATAATAAAATCCTTATCCTTAAAAGTTTTGAATAATTCAGTCGAATAGTTAAGTTGTATGGACTATTTCTATTATTGATTAAAATACTATAAATGTAAGCACAAGTTGATAAAAATGCTGTATGATATATTACCCATTTACGTATAAATGTAGCAAATTATTGCTCGAATTAATACAAAACAGATTCATACAATACACTTTTAACGACCAATGTAGGTTCGAAGACTATACCCATTTATGGATCGAAGAAGCCTGAAAACAACAGTTCACACACCACTGCGAGGGAACTGTCAACGGAATCAACCTTTGAAGCAAACACAACAAATGCACCATCCGTATCAATACAATCCGATGGTTTCACATCTGTGGATACTACATTATTCGGACAAATAACTACAAAATTGGTATCAAAAGCAGCAGAAACAAACGTTACATTTTCTACGAAGTATATTTCTTCTGTTGCGACCAGTTATGTAACGAATCCTGGAAAAGGAAATATGTTACAGATCACATCACCTATAGTTTTGAATCAAAATGTTAATGATAAATCTTCAATGGGTAAGTTTTTAGTAGTTGATCAATGCAATATTTTTGTATAAAGGCAACAAAATGCTCGGAATTCGGAATTATTACATGATTTATTAAGAACGGAGATTATTTTTATTTGCACTTTTTTTTTTACATTTAAAGATATTTTTTTTTTTTTTAAACCACTGCCCAATAAACGCTTATACGTTTAAATTAATTCCAATGAACAATGAACAATAACCACTGGGGTAAAGCTGATGACCGTAACTGCATTCACGGTCATCCCAAGATGTCAGATGAAAAATTAGGTCAGTATCTGTATTGTCTGTTAAAGTGTTTCTATATCATTTTTTTTACAAACAATACATTTCAAAGATGTAAATTTATAAAAGATTCACACGGAAATCACTAATTACTACCGAGAAATGTGCATAAAACAGGAATTTCGATTTGAAAAAATCCCTCAGATGACCGTAAATCACAATCGAGATGACCGTAACAGAATCAGCGATTCATAACAAGGGTGACCGTAATTGGTTTTAAGATGACCATAATTTGTAAATGATGACCGTAACTTTAAAAGGATGACCGTCATTTCTAGGAAATATCCGTTTTTATATAACTACCTTTTTGTATCCAATGAAGTTAATCGTGTTAGTATAAACGTATTAATATGAGAGTTTTATGCTATAAGTAGAAGAAACTTAGATGTGCTTCAAATACATAGTTCACCATATGTATCTTTTTTACAGTAGAGGGTTGAATTTTTAAAATGAATTTGCAACAAGACATGCACATGAAGAAGTGGGGAAAACATGCAACAAAAGCGCGATAAAATGACACCTTACAAGTATAATTGAAAAAAATGCGGTGCACAGCCTCCAACTACAAGACAAAAGATATTTTTTTTATTTCTGGGATTCCTTTAAATGACGTATAATAAATACACATTTTTTAAAATGCCAATGCATGTACACCCATTGATATTATATCGTCTTCCATTTTGTCGTGTAAATAAAATAACAGAAAATATTGTGATCTTGTCAATTTGTATATATACAGAAATGTTATTCATACAGTCAGGATTCTACTTCGTCAAAATTATCTCCCCATTACGTCAGGCAGTTCATTTTCACAATCGTAGAAATGGAAGCCATTGTAGGGATGACGCGCTGACAATTTTGCTCTTGAAAACCGATAAATTTATCCACATAACACCATTACGATCCTTATATGTCAGTTGTATTTTAAAAGACAAATGTATCTACTAGCTAATGAGTATCAGTTAATGATCTTGTTTGTATTGATTCAACTTAGGCAGCAACCATGTGATTTTCTGGGGGGCTATGGATATTTTTTTCGGATAAACTTTTTTTTTCACGACAAGTCGAAAACAATTGTTTTCTTTCAATTTTAGCATAACAAATAGTGGCAGCTGAGGGTGAAACACCCTGAGAAAAAAAAATTGTCTGTTTCACCCTCACCTGCCAATAAAAACTTTTTTTTTTCTTTCAAAAAACTCGAAGCAAACTTTTTTTTCCAAAAAAATCCATAGCACCCCCCCCCCCCCCCCCCCAGAAAATCAAAAAGTTGCTGCCTTAAAACTATTGTATAATCGGATGTTAGGTGGAATTTTCGAAAATTCTTAAACATTTAAAAAAAAAAACTGATTAAATATGTCGTGGAAGGGGGGCAGACTAAACATGTTCAGTGGTTGAAGATCATAAACCCTAGTTATCACACACAAAACAAAATATTTTTTCAAAGATATGCATTTTTATCATCCAAATTAAAAGACTGTCGTCAAGTACTTTTAGAAAAAAATAGATATTCGAACACACCAACTCTGTTTTTGTGATTCATTAGATAGGTATTTCACTTGACCCAAATATTTTATCTTTTCTTACTGTCATTTTTTAACGTTATAAAGTCAACCTGTAGCTTTGATATATTAAAATTATAGAATCTAAAGCGAGATGCTATATCAAATACTCTTGCTTTGACTGTACGTTTTAAAGACAAAATATACACCTCAAACACGCCCCAACATAAAAAGGTGCACTCGATTTTCTCTTTTCGATACAACCGTTACCTTTTTGTGGGAATTTTTTCTTGATTCACATAATGGAAGAGCAGACCGAAAATTTCTGAACTAATAGGTGGATATGTTGTCCCTCCGTGGTAAAAAAAAAAATCGGAGGTTATGCATTTTCTACATCCAACTTATAGTACCCATGTCGTCGACTTGATATCTTATTGTTTTGCATTACTATGTAATAGATACATTGTAAACTTATGCAAATGGTGTTTTTAAATTAAACACTTCGTAATTGAGAAGAAAATTGTCGTTTTATTTGTTTCTAATAACTTTTAAAAATTTTGTTACTGTAGTAAACATTACAGTAAACATTTATCGCCTTCTCTAACAAAGAGCTACGAAACTTTTAACGTCGTTATCAATTAATATTTCATTGTTTACGAGAAATATGCAATTAACTAGTAATCTAGCATTGTCATGAACCCAAAATACGGCCAATAGTTTAAAAAAGGAATTTTATGAACCATATTTATATCCGCTAACCGAGCCCCTATTGAGATCGACAAACTCAACAAAAAGCTTGGAATACAAGTACGGATATTTCTTAGAATCGACGGTCGTCCTTTATAAATTACAGTCAGCCTTTACAAATTACGGTCATCCTTTACAAGTTACGGTCATCTTTTTACCAATAACGGTCATCCTTGTTATGTGTAACGGTCATCTTGAAAATATTTTGATTATGATTTACGGTCATCTTAATGATTTTTTTCAAATCGAATTTCCCATTTCATGCACATTTCTCGGTAGTAATTTGTGATTTCCGAGTGATTCTTTTATAAATTTACGTCGTTTCAATGTATGATTTGTAAAGAAAATGATATAGAAACACTTTAACAGACAATACAGAAACTGACCTATTTTTTCATCCGACATCTTGGGATAACCGTGAATGCAGTTACGGTCATCAGCTTCACCCTAGTGAATAACAAGAAAGAGGTTTTACTCATCTCTGATTTGACAACTTATCGTATAAGACGTTGTTGAGAATTGCAGGAAATATCATATTCCTAAGTATATTTTTTTCATTAGGTGAAGTGTATCAAATGATATAATGATTTTAATAATAGTTTATTGAATATGCAAGTAGATCTTCAAAAAATAATCTGTTACAAATACGATTCAATCAGAAAACAACGCCTTTTCGTAATCATCAAATTTTTCTCATGTATAAATTATTGGATTTGAATTAAAATGAGTTCGTAGAACCCAAATATTTAACAAGAAAACTTAAGATTAAATATTAACATATGGTAATAAACTCACAAACATATGACCAATAACATAAAAGGGGGACGAAAGATACCAAAGGGACAGTCATCATAACTTACGCGATTAACTTACATCATTAAAGTTGACCTGTAACAAAACAAATTTCACAAAAATACGTCGTTTTTGTGCCGTTGATATATTCGTGTGATTTACAGTTTATATTTCGATTGTGGTAACCTGGTGCACTGTCGTAAATTTATGGCAGGTGCATGCATGGCCGTTGTTATTTTGTTTTTTATATGTTGTTATGTACCTTGATATTATTTATACATGTATTTTTCTGTCCTGAGTGCTCTTATGTATATTTATACATTATTCCTGTCTATATATTTGTCAATTTCCCGTTCTAAGTCATGAATATGGCAGTTGTTATCAAATGGTCCGTTTTTATATAATGTTGGTGTTTGTTTTGTTGCAAATCAGTGTTTCTGTTGTTCCTTTGCTTAATCTTTGTTAACTCCACACATGTATACTACTGTTGCTTGTATTAATTGGCTATTGTTACACGTTTACCTGAGTAGGTCGTCTTCCTCAGCCATCATAACATACCGTAATGATAAAGTCGAAAATATTGTAAATGGCATTATAAATTAACAACCAACCACTCAATCAAATAATATATTGAAAAACGTATATTAAGTTCTTACCTAGTTTTAGTTAGTTTAAACATATTTATTTATAGTGGATTGGGAAACAAGTTTTGCAACTTATATTAATCCCTTTCCACTTTTGCGGGTGCGAGTGTTGCCTTGTAGCGGCATTAGCCTACTCTTTTTCGAAATCTACAAGGTTGTCTTTAACGTGCAAGAGATATGGCTCTCTCTTAACACAGGCCAGCCATTTATCGTCCCCTTCCGACGGACTATCATCGTTTCCCCAAGACAATACTCGAAGATGGTGTCAAGGGAGAGCCGAAAATTGAGTTCCTGAAATTTTCATCCCAAACGGGAATCGAACAAGGAACCTTTGTGTTAGTAGTCCGATGAACTAACAACTACACCACGGCTCTCATAATTTCATAGTTTTAGTTATTACATTTTAACACAATGTTGAATGCTGTACCCCAATATTTGACAATATTACCTAGCTTGTCTGTTCGTTTTGTTTTCACATTGTTGTAAATTTTACAGAATTCTATGCGACTGTAAAAGGTTGAGATATCTATAAAACTCAAGTTTTACCCAACATTTTCTGCATGAGGAAATTTTGGTACTATGTCAGGAGTATGACAGACGTTTGATATGATCAAAATTTAATTTTGCCATCTGATAAAGGATTTCAATTTTGAATTTTCTCTGGAGTTCGGTATTTTCAGTTTTTTACGTCTTCGAAGTCGAAGATAAACTAACAAAGCAATGGTTAAATATGAACACCGACGATGACAAATAACATTCAATTAAAACAAGATAGAAATCTAAAGATTGAACAACCAATTAAACAAAATCGGAGTTGATTACAGTTTCTCCTAATAGCTATGTATATTAATATTCACATATGGCATCTGTCATCTCGTTCATGTAAGGACAAAGTCACCAACAAAATAGTTTACGCGAATATTTTTAAATCGATAATTTCATATTTAGCGCAATGCTAAAGATTTGATATTTGAATCTTCCGCTTTAAATTGCCCATTTTGGCATTGTTAACTGTCGAATCTCTAACATCCGAAGTTGTCATAAGGCTGTTACTGATTGACTAATTTTATTTTTTTTATTCATAGAAGTTAACATTTCTGTTTCTTTTACAATTTAATATGAACTTAAATAGATCTTCATTGAGACATGCGTAGATCTTTTTTAGGTTTGATTATTGGTTTATCAGTTGGAACTGTAAGCATCATTGTAGCTGTCGTCGTGCTTGTCTCGTTATGGTTAAGGTTGGTATTTTAATTTGTGATCAAATTTTAAAGAAAATCATAACATGCATAAAACATTGAATTAAAATGCAATATTAGTAGTTTTCAAAAACATGATCGACCTAACTGTTGGCTCAAATCCTTTCAATGGGATCCTTTAAAGTTATGCACATACTGTGCGACTAATTAATTTACTGTACATATGCACATAAAATAACGTTACATTTCCTAAGACAGAATTGATCAATATATTACAATGAAAAAATTAAAAATGTTTCACCAAATCTTAATGAAAATGATTATTTATCATTACTTGCCTTACGTGCAGTAGCTATGATTCGGGCTTAATCAGGACGAGAAACAATAAACAATCACTTATAGATTCTGCAATGTGGGGTGACATGGCTGACAATTGACTGCCACAAGAAAAAAATTGTATACACTTAAAATAACAACAACTTTGAAGTTTCTTTTACATATAGTTATTTTAAGATAATGACCACTTAAAACCATATTATGCTGATTGGAATTGTTTTGTTTCAATAATTGAGTATATGATAGATTGGAAAAACGATAGGAATCCATTCGGCGACCATTAGTTTTTTGTAAAATGAAATGAGAGGTCGAGTATGTTTTACTTTTGTTTTTGTCGGCCTACAATTGCAATATCTCTTGTGATGTTTAATGACACAGTTATTTTATCTAAATTGTATATATATATTATGATCTAGGCGTAATGGACCATTTAAAAATAAACGTGATGACAGTCAAATAGCAGAGTTTCATGGTCAAAAAGATCACAACACTGATATCGCCTCGAACAAAGAAGCGCACATTGTTAATAATTCAACATATGAAATGCAAGCAGCCACTGAAAATGTGAACGAAATAGGTATTTTAGAACAGGATTCAAACAACATACCTAATAGTGAATATGCTGTCGTGATAAAGAAGAGCAAAATGATCGATAAGGTCAATAACCAGCAACACAGCCATGATGAGGAAAACTTGGATGTGATTGAGAATGAATATGATGGACTCAACCATAACAGGCCAGACAGTTTTACTGACAGAAACAATACCACCAATATTTACGATACTGCTTTAGGCGTTCGTGACACATCCGATTCAACATACGTTACAGCAAATCACGTGCATGTTGTTGACAAAGACGAAAACTGTGTTTATGACCATATGTAAAGATCAAAACATTGGAGGACGATTTTTTTTTAAGGGTTGTGAAGATGAGATAACGTAAATAGATTTGTTTGCCTTGTGAAAACTTAAAACTGATTATCGTGCTAAAAACATGAATCTAGTAATAAACGAAAATCGGTGTTCCGTCGTTGAACTATTTTGCTCTCCTCCGCCCATCCCACAAAAGAGGTCACTGGTACCTAGGAAAGTTATGTACCGCATATTACATGTCATAGAAAACATAATGCATTTTTATTCTTTTGCTTAGTGATGAAAGTTTGTTTTCTTAAAGTTGTAATTCCTTTGCTGTAAATTATTGCTATCAATTATGAATTAAGAAAATATTGTACGTTTAGTCGATTAATCCGCTTCTGTTTTTTAATTCTGCGCTTGGTAATAAAAAAATATTTTTCTAAATAGTACTATACAAATGATATAAATTAACTGTTCAGTATGAAATATCTGTCTATCATAATAACCACAGATATATTCAGCGTGTTGTATCCATAATCATGTCCTCTTTTATTCGATTCTGATACATGTATAACCAAATGAGAAATATCATTTCCTACTTGTTATGTACAACTCGGCGGCTTCTACTAGTACGAATATAAAACAAGACATGATGACCCTATCGAATCATTCGAATTCACTCTCAATCTTGATGGGGCTAGTATCTTATAATTGCTTTAAACCTTAGTTGAATACGGAATAAATCAATGATGCTTCCTTGATATTGTTCCAACCAGCAATAAAACTATTGCCAAAGAGTGGCATTTTTTATAGTCGTTTGGGACGTTTAAATGTGCAGTCATGTTCGATCAGAATAGAGACGTGCTCTCTTTATTTAAAAAAAAGACCCATATAAGTCTCACACCATGTAATCGTAATTCTAAAACGTTATACCGGATTGCGATGCTACTATAAGATCACCATGGAGACTATCACAAAAAGGATATTCTTTTTGTCTTTTTTCATTCTATATATACTAGTATTTTTATTCTCTTAAATTTTGCTGTTATGCTTGACTTCTCCTTTACAAAGAAACCTTATTTGTTTGTATAGTGTAAAGTAAGCTATCTTTGGAAACGGATGTGCCCTGGTATAATCATTATTATTTTGATTGAACTTAGAAACCATTATATTCTTGCAATCAGAACTATAATGAGACCAGAGGTGACACTTTATTAATCAGAAAAAGACAACTTTCTCTCTTATATTATGTAAAGTCCTTTGAAACCATATTAAGTTTTCAATCGGTATGAATATAACAGTCATAGAATGATTGGGAACGATAAAAAAACAACGTTCAATTGTTCGTTGAGCAATTTGTTTTTGATTGTATTTTGTTCATATAAGTTAATAAATCAATTGAACGCGATTATCAAGAATAGACTCAAATCTCAAAATGTCTTTACCCGTCTTGATGTTCATGTTCAAAGTCAGCAACCCAATCAGAAATCAACGACTATCATCTTAATGTGGTTGTTTAGGGTTTTTTTATTATGAGAACCGAGTATGGAGGTGCCTCTTTCCATGTTCTGTTGATCTGTTGATACATTATTCTAAAACTACAATTCAGACTCCGTCATATGAAAGTTAGATGAGTTGAGTGTAGCAATTCGTTTAAGATCTGTTTACGTTATATATATTATCACGGTTACAAATATTTATACATACGTGGCTTTTGTAATCATATGCTTGAGTCTTCCTGATAAAGATGTATAACAAATAGTGCTTCGAACCCATCAAATTTATGAACTTTTTTCAGCCCTGTGATTCCGTCCGTTCTTTCGATTGGAAAGTTTTGGTTAAAGGAAGGGTGAAGCTTTGCGTCAACTTAATTTGTGTATGTTCCAGACCGTATGAGTATTTGGACCGTACGCGTACGGTCGGAAGTTGGTCAAGTTTATTAGATACAAATGCATATTACAGATCAACATAACTTAACTCTCAAATTAATATAAAAAAGTTCAATTGTAATTGAAATAAAAACTTTATATTCGAACTATTTAAAACAAATTACGCTAATCAACTCTGTTAATCTGTTGTATTTAGCATGTCGATCAGTTAATATACATTAATTGAATTATGATCACTGAAATTGAAGATATCTGAAGTAAACATAATATGAGAGTACAGCTGTTTTAGAATGTTTAGCAACTTTACAAAAAAATGCAAATGCAAAGGAACATGCATGAACTGCAAACATGTGTATTTGTAAATGTAGAAAAAATTATGTTACTTGTTGCAGCAAGTGTCACCTTGGGCGAGTGTACCAACATAGGATTCAGATATACAATTAAACAAATGTTTAATTTCAATTGTTCGTTTGTTCAGTTTATCCATCTAATTGTAATAATAAACATTTGTAAAACTAAAAATAAAGATTGTGATAAATTGTTTAAATATAACCCATATGATCCAATCACATGTATGGTCAGCTCGTACTGGACCATACGAGTATACTCATACGGTCCGACCGTACGCGTATGAGTATACGTATACGGTCCAAATACTCATACGGTCTGGATCATGTAAACATTAGGTAGTAGACTAATGTATGAAAGATATGGATGTTTCCATTGTTTACTGAATATGGGAATGTGATCACCGTGCCAGCAAGGCATAATAAAACCATATATAGACACGTATTATATGTTCTGGCATGCCATATTATGCCCAATACCACTGTTTTTATACCGTCAGATCTCGAAAAAAAAATATTAAATAAAATGCAAGGGCGAAAATAACAGTGCGCATTCATGGCTCGTTCGTGGCTGTATATCATTTTGTATATGTGTTTATTGGGCTGTACAGTTTCTCGTTTGAATTGTTCTACATAAGTGATTTCAGGTCTTCCATAGCTTACTGCACGGTATTGATTTCATTCATTGTTGATGGTAGTACGGGTATGCCTAGTTCCAAGGGTTGTCTCATTGGCAATCTTACTTCATCGTATCTTAATAAAGTGCTGAATTTCAAATGCACGTATAGGCTCACTGTTTCCAATAAAAAAAAGATTATATGTCTGGTTCAAGATAAAGTCAAAACTGCGTATAGACATGAATTTCATACAACTTACAAATGTATTTATCATTTAGTAACACATTTGAGGTGTGAATAAATAACAAAGACGCTAGTAAATGATAATGTTAATGTTAAAATAACTTCTACTCCAAAACAATATTCTGACCTAGTTACTCCCCTTTACCAACCAGTATTTATTTATGTATACAGTTGTCTTAACATAAATAACACTTTTTTGTATGTTCATACCTATTTGGTTGACCATGACTATTCTAAGAACAGTTTGTATTTTACTGAATTCTGAATTGTTAATCAACTATCAAAACAATAAAATAAATCTATCAGTTCTTGGTTTTTTTTCTCTCTCAAGCATACATGTATCGAGGTTTTTGTTAATCTTATGAAGTTCCTTTTCATCGTTAAATACAAATGCTGACTCCTGTAATGAATGTCTGCTGTGATTTATGAAGTGATTGGTTCTGTCGATGACCTATAGAGCAATTCCTTCAAACTATCTCTGAACTGTTTAGACATACCTACATATACCAATATATTCTGTTGATAACCAGTTTGGTACTGCAGGTAAAAATGCATCACTGAAAATGCCAAATGTTGTCGGAAATTCTCCAAGGACAAAATAAGCATTACTAGGACCAGCATTACCGTTGTTTTCTTTTTGCTTCGCTGGTCAGATGACCTTCCGGAAACCATCTTTCTTCTGTTTACAATCAGGACACATGCAATCATAGAAAACGTCACAACAAATGCTGGCATAAGATGAAGTGTAAAAAGCCGAATTAACCAAATAATGTTTGGAATGTTATCCATAATATCTTTGCTGATGATACAATGTGTTTTTCAATACAAAACCGAACTGTTCTCGTACGTTATTTTCGTCACACCTTCAATTCTACCAATCAAAAGAGCAGGAATTTTCATGCTTATGACCAATACAATTGATACAACTGAAAATACTACCGCGGTTTTCTGTCCGCATATACGTGGTCCTGAGAACGGGAAAAGGCAAATCACACATCTTTGACAAGCAAGATACGTTGTTGTTAGAATCGACGAAGAATGAAAGATAAATGCAAATGAACCGGCTACAAGGTTAATATAGCAACCACTTACACTTAGAAGATTTCCAGCTATGTACGATGAAAAAGTATACATGGTACCAAAAAATATCGTAGCTGTATCATATATTGCTATTAGAGAAAGAATAACGGAGACCGATGATTTGTTTTTCGGCGACAACTATGCTACTACTACTGTAATGTTCGTGCTTAAAACTGCAACTAACAGTACATGTTTTATGATAAGAACATAGAGTTTTTCTGCATACAAAAGGTTGTACAACGGATCCATTTCTCCTTTCTCCAACCTACAAGTAAACCAAAATACTTTAAACCATTTGGCAATATTTAGCAATTTTTATTGATACACTGTAGAATTACTGTCCTGTTTTTGTTTTATTATTATTGTGTAATGCAATTTCTCTTTGCTTTGCTTTAAATTACACGTTTGAATTGCCGTCTAATAAATATACAACGAAATTTCCACTATATGACACTACAACGAAACGCGTGTCGTCTAAGTTAGACTCGTCAGAGGCTTTCGAATGAAACAGTTGGAAGTTTGAAAATACGATGTTGAAGTACATTCAAGTCGAAATGGTCAAGTACATTTGACGTATGCTTTTCCCATATATTTTCCGATTGCTGAAAAAAAATGACAGATAATTCACGTTGTCATTAGGCATACTAATTGTGCTAAAGGTTTTGTTATAAAAATTTTTGATAATGTTGAAAAAAGTAAAATCACAAAAATGCTGAACTTAGAGGAAAATCAATTCGGAAAGTCCATATTCACATGGCAAAATCAAATAAAAAAACGCATCAAAAACGAATGGACAAGAACTGTCATATTCCTGACTTGGTACAGGCATTTTCCTTTTACTTAAAGTTGAAAGCGCAGAGAGTTTAACCCTTTTTATATTGTTTTTATTGATATGTTTGAGCTTTTGATTTTGCCATTAGATTGGAGACTTTCCTTTTTTAATTTTCCCCGGAGTTCATTACTTTTGTGATTTCCTTTTTAATATATACATGGTAAACGTAAAATAGACACCTTTATCATGTATTAGGTATTTAGTAATTGAAACAAAAAATAACAATATATTTTTTTTGGACTACAACTAGGTTTTGTCAGTAAAATATAAAAGAAAGGGAACTAGCTTAAAGAGGAACCATATCTTATTACATATTTAGAATAATGGAGTTTTTAGATATTGCATGAATTATAAAATCAAAACAAACATAAGGCGTTGGTAGTTAATTCATGTCAGATATCAGAGTAAAAAAAAAGAAGAAGATGCTTTTCATCTTTAATTTATCCACTGTCAATTCTACCGTCTTTCAAGTAGATACGAAAACTTTACAAAAAGTCGTATTAATAAACTTCAGATCACTCGCCTCCAACCATGAATAAGCATATATAGAAAATGGGGTTTATTATCAGTCACCAAAAAAATTAAAAAACACTTCAATGCTCTTCAACTTTGTAATTTATTTGACTTTTTAACATTTTTTTATTCGAGCGTACTTAATAAGTGTTTTGTAGACGAAACGCGCGTCTGGCTCTAATACTAAATTTCAATTCTGTTACATGTATCTATGATGAGTTAATCTACACATTGAACTGTTTTCCTAGCACCATTATGATATCTTAATTTGAATTGCATTGGTATAAAATTCACTACTTGATTTGGTTATATTCGGCCCTACAAAATGCTGCTTCTCAGCATGTACTATATCAAGCTCTATAAATCACTTACCTCGCAAGCAGAAAAAGAAGCGTGATGCTGAACTTAAACAAATTATGTGCTTAAGACTTTTATACCAATCGCGTCTTAAGTGAAAAGAATTAAAATGTAAAAGACTAATTATATTGGTAGCACAATTGATTGATGAAACGCAGATTACTTATCCCGATATGTGTCCTTCAAAGGCATATAATTAAGTAAATGACAAAGTAGAACTAATTTGGGTTTTTTTCATGGTAATGTCTTTCCTTGCAATCATTGAAAAAGTCTAGTTCCATTTGTTCTTAATTTTCTAATCAAACCATCAATTTCATGTTTTTGTTGTAATCCGGGTGCATTGATCAACGTTTGATAAATAACATTGTACCGTAAAATATGTAAGGCCATTTCCCATTTGTGTTTCGAGATGAAAGCCTTTCTTGGTTTGATTTAAATTCTGAAGAAAAAAGCAACCATAATTATGTCAATGAAATTAAAAAGATTTTTTTTTAATGAATACCAATCACCACCTTCGAAAATAATGGTTTCTCATATTATTGGTTTAATTCATAATTTAACCTTTGAAATAAAATAAGGTTGAAGTCTATTTGAAAACACTTATTCATAAACATAATGAAGTCTAATGTTATCCTGTAATCAGTCAATGCCTGTGTATTGATACGGCACATTTCATTCTTGTTGATTGGGTTTGTATGGAATAGTAATTTCATTGTCCGTCTCAGTGCAAGAGGGGACTTTAAACTTATCATTCCACGAAAATGCATTCAGTAGATGTTTTATCATATAATTAAAAGAGGGACGAAAGATACCAAAGGAACAGTCAAACTCATAAATCGAAAATAAACTGACAATGCCATGGCTAAAAATGAAAGAGACAAACAGACAAATAATAGTACACAAGAAACAACCTAGAACACTAAAGATTGATCAACACGAACCCTACCAAAACTGGCGGTGATATTAAGTGCTCTGGAAGAGAGTACAGATAATAATTATCGGGGCTAAATCAGCTATCGTAATATGAAAAGCAGAAACACAACCACACTATGGTACTTCGTGTTTAGGCTACGTCCCGCACTGACGTCATCCCAAGATATACAATAGATAAAATGCCACGCCGTAAATTCCGTAATATAATCAACATCATCTGATCCTGTAGCTGCATTTAAAATTATTCGAAATACAATGACGCTTGCAGTCTGACAGTTCTATTGAGGGCGAAAACTAAAGTTCCAACTCATGAAATTCGATCTTGTGAATTTGACTATGCTTTTTACTTTTTATTTAAGGAATGACTGTACTATTTTTTTCTCTCTATGAAGAATAACATCAAACATGTAGTGCACAGTAGATTACCCGCGTAGCCGGGTATTTTAAAGTGTGCACCATTTTTTTATGTTATTTCGAATAGACAAAAAACATATTACAGTCATTTTTAATAATTAAATTTTAAATTCCTTCAAACCGGAGTAAACAATGCAAATACGTCGTTGACGTCAGGGTCACATAAAGAAATTATGTCTATGAGTTGATAAACATAACAACGTTAGCCAATCAGAAGAAGCGTTTCATCAAAAATAAAATTATGATCAAATGGCCCTTATAATTTGGAATATTGATACAGCCGTTGCTATCTAATATGTTGTTTAGAAAATGACTGATGAACACAAAAACGAAAGGTCCTCGGTGGCCGAGTGGTATAAGTAGTTACTACTGTAAACACTAGCCAGTCAACACTGAGGTTTTGAGTTCGACCCGCTCGTGACTTCCATCTGAATTGACTGAAATTTTCAGTTTTCCTATCGAAAGTCGGTGCTTTTCTCCGGGCACTCCAGCTTCCTCCACCAATAAAAACTGATCGGCATGAAATAGTTTAATGATATTTGAATAAGTTGGTTATCAATGAAAACCTCCTGATTATGTATTGGTTAATAGTTATAAAGAGTTACGGCACTGTACTGGTTTCAAGTAATTGTGTACTCTTCCTTTGTTTTTGTTTGTTTTTGTTTTTTTTTTTTTTTTTTTTTTTGGGGGGGGGGGGGGGGGGCAATCCCTTTCAAATTTTGTTCAGTTTGTTATTATTTCATGTTTACTACTAGTATCATAAAAAGTAAGGCTGAGAGTTGGACGCTCACACATATGATAAAACTCGTCATATTCAGTATTTTTCCAATGTCAGAAACTTTTATTCATTTGATATCGTTTGTTGCAATTTACCATGTTGTTTACGCTTTATTGTTTAGCATAAACCTGTTCAAGGTACACTTGGTTTGTTTCATAAGTTGTTCAGTCTTGGCATATGAATGAATGATTGAATATTTTAATATTAAAGTGCAACCTGAATTATAACAAACAATTACATTCATATATACAAGTAATTGTCAGCCAGCCAGCCAAATAGGCTTATGATGCACTGTAAAATTGTGTATCATTATTGAAAATAAAATAAATAAATAAATATAGTTCAAATTTACACGCAAATTATAGGAAGGCACGTTATCAGTTGATCACAGATTGTCTGATGGTAAAACAGTTCAAAATAAAGTTAGCAACAAGCTTGATGTAATTACAAAATAAATGTTTGAATTTGATGTTCGCTGGTAGCGTAGTTAAGTGTATGTTGTACTTATCTCGGATATCATTACATAATGTTGTTCATAATTGTTCATAGCGTTCAGGAAACAGCAAGATATGGTATTCGTCCTCTTTTGATTGAGACTTGCACGTTTTACAAAGGCGTTGGTCAAGTGGCACATTACGAAATCTGCCCTTTTCGATCTCTAAGTGTAAAGTTCCGCTTCGCACCCGGGCTATCACTGTTGTCTTGATAAACACTTTTTCAAGTATAGCTCTACATTGTAGTCAGTTTTTATGTTTTTATATGTTCGTAATTTAGGCATATCTTCCAATGCATTTAGCCATTCCTGTTGATGCAGTTTAACGAGTTTGTTCTTAATACAACATACGATATGAGAAGTTGGTCGTCGTTCTGAGTTTTGATTTAAATACACATCTTGTAGACCACATTTAGTCATTATTGTTTTTACATAATTACTCCATGTTCTTTTATATCTGTTGGAAATGTTCAAATCCCATATAAAAGTTTTGCGACACAGCCTATATTCAGGAATTTCACACAATTTACACCATAGTTTTATCATGTTATATTGAGTTTTCGTGTGTAAAGGAATCCAGCCTGTGTCTCCTGTGATTGCCGGGAGAGGAGCGTACTTGCCAACTCCCAAAAATTTCCGCATGGCTCTACACAATAATCATTCTAGAGGATTGTACTTCTTAAATCCCTATACAGCAGATGCGTATTCAAGTATCGGCGACACTGTACTGTTATAGATTTTGGTGTAAGTATCATAGTCCATGTTTCCCATATTATAGTATTTTGAAGTTAATGGTCCTAGAGCTCTGCTGCCTGTGGTAAGTAATTCATGCGTTGTAGTTGTAGATGACTAGGCCAATATAGCGATATTTTGAGGTAAGTTTCAATACTTTATCACCAAAAATAAAAGTACGACCGCACTAGTTAACAGTTTTTTCCGAATGTGCATAACTTTAGATTTGTCGTAATTAACTGTCATTAAATGATCATTTGTCCATTTGTGCAAAGAGTTAAAAGTTACGATTGTAGTCCATCAGCACTGTCAGACATAACTAGTAACACGTCGGCATACAAGAGACAGCTTACCATGTCGTCTCCTATGTTAATTCCTTTGTGTAAGTTATTGATTTCTGGGATTAGACTGTTTATGAAAAGCGTGAAAAGTGTTGGCGCTAAAAAAAAAATTTGTAATTTGTTTATTTATGACATAAAGACAGAAAACAATCAAGCAGGATTACACACATGTACAGTTTCAAGTATGGTCTTAAAGATATTATTATTACATGACAACTCTAAATAGCAAGACATACAACAAAATATAACTATAATTTTCGTACCAGTTATAAAATATTTAAATCACCTAGGGCAGATTGTAATGGCAACCATTTTTTATCTATATATTCTTTTTGTGTAGGCGATAAGAAATTTACTGTATGTTGTTCTATTCTTATACAGTATTTTAAATATGCAATATTACCTTTCACAGAAGGTTTTTCTCCTAAATTTTTACAGCTATAAATATAAAATTTTAAAATCAACATTATATGTTGTACTAAATTATATGGGTCAAAAATTTCCCCAATACCAAAAATAACATCTTTTGCCTCTATATGTTTAAGGCTAAATCCACATTTTAATAATAAATCTTGAAGTGCTATCCAAATATTTTTGCTATATATACATTCCCAAAAAATATGCAATAAGCTTGCTTTGGTTTCAGTGCAAAAAGTGCACATTTCTGTTTCTATTAAACCACATTAATTTTATAAAAAAAAGAGTTTGTGTATACAATTCTATGTAATAACTTGAATTGAAAATTTTGAAGTTTAGTGTTTTTTGTTGCTTGAAATGCCATCAAATAGATTTTGCCCCAATCATCAATCTTAACACATAAATCATCAGACCATTTATTTTGTGATCTTAAAGGATTTTCTTTAATTTTTTCTAGAAATAATTGATAAAAATATTTACATGGTTTTTTTTTATCATTTTTGAGTTTTTCTACAATATCATTTTCAATAATATCTAATCTACCATGATCTGAAATTGTTTTCTTCCAGATATCTGGGATTGCACTAACAAGACCATAATATTCAACAAAATTGGTTTTAACTGCATACTGAGTTTTAAGCTGCTCAAATGTCAATATGTTTTTCCCATCTGAGATTAGATCATTTATAAAAAATATACCATCATTACAATAATTTTCAAAAATAAATGGCTTTCCACATCTTTTAATGTTAATATTCAGCCAAATGGGTTGACTCAGGATATAAATGGGATTGTTTTCATCTTTCACCTTTTCTGGCTTCAACTTAGCCAGATTTAGAAAAATGTCCCTCCAAAAAGGATTTAAATTTTTGCAATTTTTTCCAGACCCTCTTTTGTCAGGTACAATATTTTATCCCCTCCATATTTTTCTATATAACTCAATAATAGAATTTTCCAGGGAGAAATATTCAAAGGATCTAGCAATTTATAAAGCCATGACATTTTAAGGGACATACAAAAACTTTCTATATGTGGGAACTTTAAACCTCCCTCATCGTAATTATTAATAATAACTTTCCTTTTTATTTTGTCTGGTTTTCCATCCCATAAAAATTTAATGAAAATTCCTTGTATTTCTTGTATAACCTGAACTGATGGATTTGGAAGGACTGTCAGAACCTGTACCAAAAGTGGGAGAGCCAAAGTTTTGATAACAATGGTTTTGCCAATATATGTCAAGTTTCTGTATGACCATAAATTGAGAAGGCTTTTCATGCTTTTATTTTTTTCTGTATAGTTTTCTAAAGTTTTATCCTCATTTAAGAGATTGAAACGAATTCCCAACAGTTTAAACTTTCCTGATGTATTCCAAGATAATTTCTTATTTGGTAACAGTTTTTCATTACTGCCTAATCTTGAGCCAACCCATATGGCTTCAGTTTTATCTACATTTACCATCAAACCAGCACAGGCAGCAAAACTATCAAAAATGTGCAATGCTTGTTTAAGAGATTCCTCATTTTCATCCAGAATCAGAGAAGAGTCATCTGCATATTGACTTAGTAAAAACTCAGAGTCGTTTACTGTGACACCAGAAACAATTGGGTCATATTTTAAAGCTGCACTAAGTAGTTCCAACACAAGGATGAAGAGATAAGGGGATAAAGTATCCCCTTGCCTAACCCCCTAGCCAAATTAAAAAATTCTGATAAATGTCCATTATTTGTAACTGTACTGGTAATGTCTGTATAAAAACATTTTATCCATCTACAAAGTGTGGGACCAAACCCATAAAAATCTAAAGTTTTTTCAATAAAGGACCATTCGACCGTGTCGAAGGCTTTTTCAAAGTCAACCAGTAATAAAAATCCTGGAATATCTTCTTCTTCTAGTTTATCTATCAGATCTGCAATAATTCTTACACATTCACCAATGTATCTTCCTTTTAAAAATCCTTTTTGTGTCTGACTTATAATATTTTGCAGTAGAGGTTTTAATCTCTTTGCTATGCAAGCAGATGCTAATTTATAGTCAATACATAATAAAGTAATTGGACGCCAATTTTTGATGAAGTGTTTTTCTTTTCCCTCCTTTGGTAAACATACTATTAACCCTTGTCGCTGACTTACTGAGAATTTTCCTTTTTCAAGGCTCTCATTGTGAACGGCAATCCTTTATCAGTAAATGCACGATTAAGAAAACAAGCCCAGAGACTATATCAACTTGCAGGCGTTGCAGGACTGTTGCCACATATATATGAAAAGTTCCCAATTGTGAATCGAAGCTGAAATACTCTCTTTTTTGTATCGTTTTATTTTCAATATCACCTTATTATCAATTTGTGAATTTAAGTTTTAATATGAGGCAGACTATACTGTATCTGTTTTATCTATAATCTCAATTTCGGAGAAATAAATTTATAGCTGCATTCCACTTTTAAACCAAATGTTGATTTATTTTAGATTGGTATAAGGGCCAATGTGACAACTCTACATCCACGTGACAATTTGTAAAAGTAAACCATTATGGTCAATGAACGGTCTTCAACACAGAGCCTTAGCACAGATCGAACAGCAAGCTCAAAAGGGCCCAAAATAAAAAGTGTAATTCTCTTCTAAAAACAACAGTCTAATCTATGTAAACATAGAGAAACGGGGAAACATTTATGAACCATATCAACAAACGACAATCAGAACAGGTACAAACAAATGCAGCGGGTTTGTTGATGTCAGTTTCAAATAATATTTTGTTTGATTCAAACTGATTGTTTACAAAGTAGAATATATCTCTCTCTAACAGATGATCCCTGGTTTACATTGGCCATTTCTTTTGTAGAAACAAAGTAGAACTAAACATTTCAAGTTGGTTTTTAGTTCGCAATGTGCATTCCTCCCAAACTACAAAAGTTAGACTGGTGTCTAAGATTTACGATGTTGAGACAACATTCATTCTACAGAGATCTGATGAAGTAAACAGCAATAATGGCCTCTAAAATGGCTTATTTTGTTAAGGATAGGATGACCTTTAACAAATATTAAACGTTAACGACCTTCTGAAAACTAGAAGTAGCAAAAGGAAAAGTCCTAACCCAACACAGCGGGAAGGTTAAGTAACGAGGAAGACTGTTATTATATTGGAGGAAGTCTAAAGTACTCGGAAAGAACAACAGAAACTCTAGGCAGGAACAGACAAGCCGAAAGGACATCTACATGTTGATCTCTGGGTCAAATATGGGGGCTGCCTTTACCAACCGAGGACCCACAGTACCCATTGTAGTTTATAATCTGAAATGGGTATCATATATGTGTGTTGCCGAGCAAAATCAGCCTAAAAAAGTGCTTCAATTTCCTGCATCCCATGCCAGGATCGAAGCCGGGACCCTTAGTACTTTGTTCGTCAATTTTAACCACAAGGTATTGTATACTGTTTGTCTGTTAATCATGTTTTTGCCATGGCGTTGTCATGGTTGTGTTTTGACTGATGAGTTTGAATGCCTAGGCATATTCAATATTTCTTTTGAAGTAAATCCTTGTCAGTTGTGAATCAGATATTCCGTGAATGTCAACGAACTCGCTTTGGAGTTTGTAAAATTTGTATAGATTATAACTTGGAACTATTGGATTAAAAGCTTCCTTGAGAGCAGGAACCAACTACCAAGGAATTCAAGTTAGGCGAAACGAACATTGTAATATCGTATCATCTGGTTAATATATATAATCCATATGAATATGCTAATAGGATAATGCTACATAAACCTGTAATGAGCACAAGGTGGAAGACTACATCGTTTCTTTAGAAGTAAAGACCCTTATTGTCAATTTTTAGATTTAAGTAAATATTTTGGGCGGACTTTATTCAAATAAATATATCTGTTGTATCATGTATTTCAAAGTCGATGGGATAGATGAATTCAAGATCGTCACACAACTTTGAAATATTTAGTGAGTGGACATTGTCTCATAGTGGAATGTTCTGTTAAAGGATACTTCTTTCGACTATTCTAAAGATATACTTTCTAAGAAGCTGCTGAATATAGAGCCTCGTGTAAATTATGGCACGAGTTGACAAGAAGAGTATTACAGTTGCTTCCCATAGATATGTGGATTATTTTTAGAAAAACAAGTTTTTCCAGAGGATCAAATATATATATATATACATATATATGATCAACCAGAAATCAAACATCTTGATAGAGTCAGTATCAGAGAGGTTTGTTATTTGAATCAGTATAATTTATCCTTCCCTGATACACGCTACTTATACCTACGTTAGACATTCTTTTTATGGAATAACCCCGGACTACTTTTTTTTCTATGAGTGGAATGGAAAATATTTGTGTAAATTATAGAAAAGTCATATGTTTTAATATAATATGACAAGATGGAAGACTCTCTAATGGTACGTTGTATTAGTATCCACAACGAAAAACTATTTTGTATATCATGTTGAACAATTTTCGGAAGATTTCAATTTGGAGATCAAACAGTGTGCCAAGTATTTGCATTCTATATCTGATACATATTTCTGTATGCAGCTTTCCATAAATTGCGAACCTTAGTCTCGCATTAATATCCATTCTCCAAAAATCATAATAATAAATGCACTTAATAATTTCATAATTTAAAGTAGATAGATTTGCACCTTTTTTTAATAGGAAAACATACCTAAAAAGCTATGTTTTTTTTTTTTTTATTTATTTGCCAGTTTTGTCGGATTGAAAAGACAGTTCAATAGGTTGTGTTGTATATCGAGTTGTAAATGAAACAACACAATTGCAAAAGAATCTAAAATGAATCATCCGACAAAAAGATTTCTACACTTCAAAAATAATAAGAGTCGACTCGTATTATCTTGAAGTCAAGCGGACAAGAGAAATATGTCGCAGATACGCGTAGTTTGACTTAGCCGAATACCGAAAGTTTGGCAGACCAAGAGACGCAACTGTTTTGAAATATCAACATAACCTGTAACTTTGTCACAATATTTGATTACATGTATCTTCATTGCTGTAAAAAAAAAAAGAGAGAAATATGAGTGCATGCTTACTTGAACTGTGTAATGTAATATTTATTGCGCTTATTCATGTTGGAGTTAAAAAAACAATAATTTAGATTACAGTCTAACAAATTGTTAACGTATGGACAGTGCAACATACCTTATAAACCTTCAACACCCGACTTTAGATTACATAACAAAGACATTAACAGCAAACAAGCTCATGTATATAATACGGTATAATAACATTAATTAACGAATTTTTCTGAACCAGATGCGCGTTTAGACAATCTATGACTTTGCAGTGATGCTTGAGAAGATAATGTTAGTATATGTCTTGTTTATGATAATTTGATCTGAAAGTTGCTCAATAGGTTCAGGGAAAAAATGGTGGTTTATTCAACTCTTCACATAATATAAGGATAAGGAGAAGGATAAAACAAATTGAAAACAAACGTCAGTGATTTTTAATATTTGTTAAAAAAATCGACACCTTCTTTCTATAGTGTGTTAATACACTACAATTTTAGTTCACATTTCAAGGGATAAACTAATTTGATTGAGATTTTGTTTTTAACAAAAAAGAATATATCTTCAAACACACGATCCAGAAACAACAATGAGAACCTAACAAATCAAAACAGTTATATTCCAAAAGTCGACGGTACCAACTTAACAATAATTGGTTTTTTAAAACATTATCTCTAAGTATTACTACATGCAATCACACACGTTTGGAACAAGTGATCTGTCCAAAATATGGATATTTCACGTAATCAGTTGATCTTGTGACATTTTTACAGATAGCGCCATTCCTCTGTAAAATGGCATATGTTGGTAAGTTAACAACGTATTACTTCTAATGGACTATTTTACAACAAATTGACAAGTTGCAAGTTTTAAATCTTTTGCAGTGTGCTTTTATATACAAAAACACGTATTGTTCAATGTATTTCATTTCATTTTGGGATTGTTTTGTAGTATATACAATTAATTCATTCTTTGAGACATTGATATTTTAAAGACTGGACATTTTTCGATTAAGGTTGCTTAATCTTAATTAAAATTGATGGAATATTTTGATTATTTGTCAAAATGACTTTTTTATCATGCTTTTCTCAAAAATATAATAAAGAGTATGGGTCACCGGTTTTCATGTTACAGGTTGTGCAATTTTTTCTGATTTTGTATAGATTATGCATGGAAAATCAATTTTTTTGTGTGATAAAAAGAAAACTACTTTATAGAACTTTCAGATAAAATGACATAAGGCAGCTCTTTTAACATGCTTTAAGATAAAGAAAATTTTATTTCTTTTTTAAAATGGGTCACCGAAATTGTTTTCTTGCTACAAATCAAAATAGTTTTTGAGAAATTACAGACATAATTATGATAATACACTCAGTTTTCAATATTTACATCAAAAGTTTTAACATGAATTACATGCATATACTTCTCCCAAAATTTGCGCACTTTATCAAATACCTAGACCACGTTATTTGCTAATTCAAAATCCAAAATAGAGGAAGACACCCGAGCCACCTTAATAACATGGATAAATAGATTTATTACAACATATTTGTATTGATATTTAGTAAATAATATCCAATTTATAAAGATGTTCGGGCAAAATTCATTATTTTTTTTTAAATATACATTGTTCTATTATCCTACATATATGTATTATGATTTTTTATGTCTATCTTATGTTTATACATTTTTATTGTTTAACTGTATATGCTTCCTTATATTGTCTCATTCTTTTTTTCAGTTTGGCACATACATGCATTCGTTTTGTTTTTAAACAATGTCTACACAAATGGTAAGTGTACGTTTTAAGTGCTGCGTTTGAAAAGGGAAGCATTGCTTTGAATATTATGTTTCCGAAATTCTTTAAATAATGATGTACTTGTATTTGAAACAAACATATTTAACAGCAACTACATCATGTACATATATACATGTACTTGTAAAGTATAATCGTAAGGATTCACTTTGAACGTTGAAAGTACAAACCATAATTGCATGTCAATATGGTAATTTTGATATTTGAAGAAATTATTTGAAAGATCACTCATCAAAAGTGAATAAGATAAAAATAAGTTCTTTTTTTTCCATTTAAAGGGTCATGAAGTATTTTGATACAATGATTTATTCTATAATTGACAAAAAAAAACATTTTGACAATCATATATTAATATGAATATAATCAACTTAATCATGAGATATTAAGCCATGGACAAAATGAAAAGTTTTATTTCAGAGCTACAAGGACAATAGTCATTTATGCAGATACAACGGCAATATTGCTACTCACAAGACCTCAAATGAATAACATCTGTTTTTCAAATCGCGTTAACCTTTAATGAGATACTAGTATTCAGTGTTTGTAATACAAAACGGTTTATTGGTTTTAATTTATTTTTTATTCCAGAATTAGCCCTACGAGGAATCGATGTGGAGAATATATTTACTTCGGTAGTGTTATGGTTTAATGATATGTATTTTCGCTTATATTCAAAATTTTGTAGTTTTACTTTCAAAAATATTAAAAACTTATAGTTAATAAGTTTAAAGGAGTATGCACTTCCTCTTATGACCCTTCTGTTTATATATATATATTGTTTATTTTACACGTTTTTGTATAAAGCATATCTCTTCAACGTATTTTTTTAAAACCATATGCCGTACAGAATCAGAAAACCGTATTAAAGGTTTTTTGTTTACTCCATTTAACAGCTTTATTTTCATAGATAGGTATACAGTGGAATTTACTTCTAACCTTTCATCAAATCTATCAGGAGAACTGTTCAAGGACAGTACATCGAACTGTCAGCCTGACACTTTTCAGACAGTTCAAGCTAGCACAGATCTAATTAGAACTGATTTGGACAGTTCTACCTAGAACTGAATTAGACAACTCTACCTAGAACTGATCTTTACAGTTTTTCCTAGAACTGATCCTGACAGTTCTACACTAGAACAGTTTAAGACAGTTCTACCTAGAATTTTACAACTATAATAATTCTGCGGCTAGAACAGATATACGACTAGAACAGTCCTACGATTAGAACTTATTTTGTCAGCTCTACGGCTAGAATTTAACTCTCAAATATAAATAAGTCAAAAGAATGTAATATATATTTAAAAATCTCTTATTACAGCACTGTTATACATTTCTACTATCCTGACAAGTTTGGTTTAAGACAGTTTTGTTTGCAGTTTTATGGTTATAACTGATTAAGTTCGTTCTGCTGACAATTCTACGAGTAGAACTGATCTGGACATTTCTACCTAAACAGTGTTAGACAGTTCGACCTTAGAACTGATCCTGACAGTTTTAATTAGAACAGTTCTAAGGTAGAACTGTTCTAGGTAGAACTGTTTTAAAACATTTTAGAACAGTTATATGACAGATTATTCTGACAGTTCTAATGAAAGGTTAGAAGTGGTCTCAACTGTTAGTTATTCGCCATTTTTAAAAGTTATAGTTAACAACAATACATAATGCATTTAGCAGTAATACTTTTGTCTTCATGCTTTATTTGTAGGCTTAACTTGTTTTGATTGTCCCGATATTAGTCATCCTAGATTTTGCAATCAAGTACAACAGTGTGGAAATGGTCAGGTAATATTTTAACATGTTTAATGCAAATATTGAAAAGTGTTTAATTATATTCTGAATAGCATTTCATTTATGTCTGAGCATGCGTGTTGATTGAAATAATACAGGTATTGCGACATCACTGTTATGTATTCTTTGGTCTAATAGCCGCGGTACAAGCATTTTAAAAAAGAGATACAATGCATCATGATATATGCAATGGAAATGACGATACAATGTTAATTCTTAATTTTGTGTATATTACTTTGTGTAATATGATACAAGATAAGCATACGAAGGTCGTAATTAGAATTTTTATCCAATTTCAGGTTTGCAGCTTGAAGAGTATTTCTAACAGAAATGGTGAAAAGTCATTTCATTTAGGATGCATTACAGCGCCTGTAAGAGTTTACATTTCATAGTTTTCAAACAAGGTTGAAGTCTTTGATATTTTCTAACTTATGCAGAATGTACATGAAAGTCATATTTATATTTTCAAAACCTTATTTGATAATAACATCACGGTGTTTGTGCACTAATGTATACTTATTGTAAAATGTATACTAATATGAAATGATTCTCAATGAGACAGCTATCAACCAGGGTACAATAAACATGAATTTATATTTGTTTCAATTCATATTTTCAGTAATCAAAATTTAAAACTAATGTCGGGTTCTGTTTTTTTTTTTTTACTTTTTTTAAGATTTGCGATGTAAAACCAGATCCAACTGACACTGGAAAGTGTTATCATTGCTGTTCTACTGATTTATGCAACAATGTCGGATGTGGAGAACAGGGTAAAGTTCAAACATACTAAAGTATTTTTTTTAACAGTGAATATTTGACAACAATCAAGTTAACATTGAATCCAACGTTATTGTGAAATCTTTTGTAGACGAAACTCGCAAATATAGTTATAACCTCGACATTTGTTATGAGTTTTAACGACTTATGTTTAGTACCAGAGCGATTTGTTATTTCTTTGTTTGTTGTAGATTACTAAAGGATTCAACTTTTTATTCCAACAAGCATTCCACTTTCACAGATGTTTAAATGTCATGTTGGTGTTTTACAATTCTGCACCAATAAAACATAAAACGTTGTGTTCACATTATGTGTTTTTGTCATGTTCTCGCATATGACATATAAGTCTCCCAAACAAAACTTATTAAAATTGCATTAAGTGATTGTAGACAACTTTTAAGTGAACAAACGTTATTTTATCAATATTTTCACAGATCAAAAAGGTCTAAACGGTAGCATGTGCTATCAATGTGACGGGAAACTACAATCTGAAGCCTGTCATCAGGTGACATTTTGTGATTATGACGAGGTACTAGGTAAATATATAGCTTTGTTTAGAATATCGTACCTTTGGCACAACATATAAATAAAAGACGCCTTTTAAAACTGAAAGGTATGAAAATACTTTTCAAACAATATTAACTGAAAAAAAATAGGCGGATATCATAGAAAGAAAAAATAGAGCTCAAGGATATACGAGCTTCGCTTTTTGAATTTGTATTTCAGCTCATACATATAAATTTTACATTTCCAACAATGTTCATAATATTCATAATTATATTGTTTTTACGCTGAAATTTCACCCAAAATTTGAAATTTTAGTTTCTAAAATCTAGATAATTGTCTCTAACTTTTCAAAGAACTCGACATTTTTTCAACGCGGAAAGCAAAGATGGTCCCAAAATAAACTGTTATCCAAAAATAGATATTCACATACTCGCTTTTCTTTGCATGGAAGCAAGTTAACAGTAATTTGTATTTGTACAAGTACCAATCTATAAAATCGTATCAGCTTATTATCAAGTAAGTTACATATCTGACAGGGGGCTCGAATAATTAGAACCATTGTATGGGTAATATCAATTTGAAAAGCGAAGGTCCAAAATATTGTCCCCAATCTAAGAAGGGCTATACATGGCTGATGCTACAAAAAATGTTTTATTTCAAAAGATTGTATCATACATTGAACCGTTCTTTGCCGAAAATCACTACATAAATGACAGCTCAAGTCTACAATAAACAATACTAGTAAAGTATGTGAGTGATACCATTGAGAGCAATAATTGTTCTCAACACTTTTTTCATGTCATATTTACGAACGAAACGACATAAACGAACTTTAATACAATGTATAACAATGGCCATTTTCCTGACTTGGTACAGGACATTATCATTCTCATTCTTTGTTTAGAATATCGTACCTTTGGCACAACATATAAATAAAAGACGCTTTTTAAAACTGAAAGGTATGAAAATACTTTTCAAACAATATTAACTGAAAAAAAATAGGCGGATATCATAGAAAGAAAAAATAGAGCTCAAGGATATACGAGCTTCGCTTTTTGAATTTGTATTTCAGCTCATACATATAAATTTTACATTTCCAACAATGTTCATAATATTCATAATTATATTGTTTTTACGCTGAAATTTCACCCAAAATTTGAAATTTTAGTTTCTAAAATCTAGATAATTGTCTCTAACTTTTCAAAGAACTCGACATTTTTTCAACGCGGAAAGCAAAGATGGTCCCAAAATAAACTGTTATCCAAAAATAGATATTCACATACTCGCTTTTCTTTGCATGGAAGCAAGTTAACAGTAATTTGTATTTGTACAAGTACCAATCTATAAAATCGTATCAGCTTATTATCAAGTAAGTTACATATCTGACAGGGGGCTCGAATAATTAGAACCATTGTATGGGTAATATCAATTTGAAAAGCGAAGGTCCAAAATATTGTCCCCAATCTAAGAAGGGCTATACATGGCTGTTGCTACAAAAAATGTTTTATTTCAAAAGATTGTATCATACATTGAACCGTTCTTTGCCGAAAATCACTACATAAATGACAGCTCAAGTCTACAATAAACAATACTAGTAAAGTATGTGAGTGATACCATTGAGAGCAATAATTGTTCTCAACACTTTTTTCATGTCATATTTACGAACGAAACGACATAAACGAACTTTAATACAATGTATAACAATGGCCATTTTCCTGACTTGGTACAGGACATTATCATTCTCATTCTCTGTCCTATGTTTTTCTCCAAATTAATTGATTTGTAGTCCGACCTGTCATATGCATGTAGTGTTGTCATTTTAGTGTTATAATTAATATTGTTGTTAAGGCGGGAGGTTTGGCGGCCGCAGGGTCAGGTTCAGACCATTATTTTTATCTTGAAATGTAAGGGAAGTGGCCATTGTTGTATTATAGTTCGTTTCTGTGTGTGTTGTATTTTGATGTTGTGTTTCTGTTGTGTCGTGGTTCTCTTAAATTTGATGCGTTTCCCTCAGTTTTAGTTTGTAACTCGGATTTGTTTTTTCTCTATCGATTTCTGAATTTCAAACAGCGGTATACTACTGTTGGCTTTATTTACATGAAGTGAAAATTATATGGCATTATGTTTGAAGAGATAAATTTGTAATATATAGAAATTTCACCAATTTATTTTAAAGTCATGTTTCATATCTGAAGAATCACGATTCGGAGAAAGATTTTACCGAAATGGATGTCAAGACAAAAGTGTAAGTTATTGAATTATTATAATTAGGATAAAAGACGTTACACCTATGTTTCTATAAGTGTTGTATGACTGTTTGCTATGATTCTAGTATAAAATATCTAATTTTACTAGGATACGCAGGCGCAAGCGCGATTTTATGACTAGTTTAAATGTAAATGGTGATACATAGCTTGGCTTCGTGTTTTCACTGATGCATTATGTTTAACAAAATATTACTTTGACAGTTCTTCTTCCATATGAGTTTGAATTTTTAATTAGTAGCTTCTGTCTCAGTGTTACACAGGTGCTCCTAGAACGAAGAAAATGAACCAGAGAAGAAGAAGACAACATAGACCAATGATTAAAAAAACTTCTCAGTTGGGCTAGTGTGTAATAATTTTATTTTCGTCAAGTTCTGTCTCTGTGGGATACAGGTGCACCAAGAACAGTGGAAATAACTAAGTTAATCTAGAAATATTTGATAATTTAAATGCATTTCTTCAGTGGTGCGAGTTTGTATTATCTTTTCTTCGAGTGTCGCGAGTGCTGTCATTCTGTGACTCGAGTGCTCCAAAATAGGAGGTATTAATTAAGAGAAAAACACAAACGTATGATTAAACACATTTCTTTGATACTGTTGTATATCTGTTATTTTACTAGTGAGAGTTTTATAAAGTGATACAGGTTGATATAAGTTAAAGCGTTTGATTGAAAAAAGGAAACATTTACGGAATTTTATTACGGTTTTAATCAATTAGAACTACGTTAATAAAAGCAACTAATTCATGAACAAACCGGCAAAATAATTTTTGTTCTACAAATAACCGAAAGCGGTATATTCAAGCGAGTTTTATAAAGTGATTCAAGTTGTTATAAGTGAAGGCGTTTGAGTGAAAAAAGGAAACATTTACGAAATTGTATTACGGTTTCAATCAATTAAAACTACGCTGAGAAAAGCAATTACTATATGAACAAACCAGCAACATAATTTTGGTCTACAAATTTGATATAATTGAAAGTTAATAAACGTTGAACATACCAGTATAAAATTGAGAATGGAAATGGGAAGTGTGCCAAAGAGACAACAACCCGACTATAGAACAGACAACAACAGAAGATCACCAATAAGTCTTCAATGCAGCGAAAAAAAACCGCATCCATTTGCGTCTTTCAGCTAACAAAACATATATATATATATATATATATATACTAGTTCAGTTATATTGGACGTAATACTAAACTCCAAATTATACACAAGAAACTAAAAATAAAAATCATAAAAGACTTAAAAGGCCAGAGGCTCCTGACTTTGGACAGGCGCAAAAATGCGGCGGGGTTAAACATGTTTTTTGAGATATCAACCATTCCTCTAGACCTCTAGCCAATATAGAAAAGTAAACGCATAACAATACGCACAGTAAAATTCAGTTCAAGAGAAGTCCGATTCCGATGTCAGACGAGGTAACAAAAGAAAATAAGCAAAATGACAATAGTACATACATAACAACAGACTATTAATATAAATTTTCTAAAATGCATATGTAACATTTTAGCTTTGTCAAACTGTTCAATATCCTTATCCTGTGGTCGGAAAAAGATCTGTTCAGCGTGAAAAATGTTGTAATGGAGATTTGTGTAACAGTTATATTAACGATTTGCCTCATTCATCAATCCTGTCGACTACTACAATCTATACAACATCTACAGGTATGTTTTGTTCTACTTTTTACTCTATTTGAATTTAATGTAGCTATTAGCATAATGTAGTTTAAAAAGAATCTTACACATGATTTAGTGTTATCGTATGCACAGTTCAAATGTCTTTTCAGGTGTTTGTTTTACTTTCTTTTTCTATTTTAGTCATATCTGGTTTTAAAGGGAAAGAATTTTTGCTCAATAATTAAGATTGTCGTAGTGCATATGGTAACTTAAATTCGTAGAAAAATATAATTCGATAATATCGAAAGCGGTTAATTCAAGTATTTTCATTAAAAATGGATCGGCAATTTATTTTTTTTCCTTTGAGCTAGTCACTATTCTTATTTAAAATATTTATTAATGCTGTATATTTGGATTTATTATCATGTTCGATGCTGCTTTTGTCAATCTTCACTGATAGAAAATAGTAAAACATGTCTACTCTTTATAATCCTCTTTTTTTTTATTCTCAGCATCAATATCAGGGATATCAGAATTTTCAAAAGAAACTCAAAGAAGATGTTTAAATATATGGAGGTGTGTTTGTCCTTTTTCCCATGTCTTCAAAAGCATTGTCAACGTTTCTTGCACACACTATCCTTTATAATATATGTCGATTTGCAATGGTCTTTATATATCTTTATAAGACCACAAGGGGCAATCAGTAGATCCAAAATATTATATATGTATGCAAATTTGTAATATCATCCAACTTGTTATGACAATTTCATTGCTTATTTAAATTCTTTAAAATATTTAACTATGTGCTGTCGTAGTCTTTTTCTAAACAGTTGCTAAACGAAGATAAAAAAAAATCGTAGCCATTTCTTTGATTCATTATTTGGAACAAAGTATTAAAATCGAGAATGGAAATGGGGATTTTTTTTACTTATCAAATATCATAGTAAGCTGTTTCCAAATTGCAACATGATTATGAAAAAGACGTAACATCTACGATGGTCAAAATGTCTTCAAAGACATATACACATTTGTATTTGTCATTGAATGTAGTTTTGATAACGTCTTATAATTAACACAAATAGTACAGGACCCTAAACTATTATTATAATAAGATTTAAATTTCCTTGGCAATAACTGAAAACGATTTCTTGATTTCGTTATCATGGGATTTCTCCTATTTCTTGTTATTTAAGTCTGTTAAGTCTGATCACACACAAGAGAACCACAAAGATAACGATAGTGTTTTTAAGTAATTTTGTTATTTTTTTGGGGGAATGATGTTAAATTAGTTTATTTGAATACAATTTTCTTGTGCAGGTCTTTCACATTATTTCATATTTCACACAACGAAAATAAAAACAATGAATGTTGCTTTATGTTTCTCATTGGTTACCATTTTACTTAACATGACCATCTATACCATAACACAATAAAGTGAATGTGCTTATTATCGATATGGTAACGATACTGTGAATGTATGGCAGACAATATTACAACAAAAAATACAAAGACTACAATAATCTCATCAAGCTAGAGCGAACAATTATATTTGACAAGCACAAGTAAGGAGGAGAAAAACCTGGCATTTGTGTAATACTTTTTTTAGCCAAATTGGTAAATTAGACAATACGAAATAATTCACTATAGCATTGAAATTATGCAGTAGTAAAAAGCTGTAATATAGATACATAAATATTTATACATGTACCTTTAGGTTGCATTACTGTAAATATTGACAATGCAATTTCCCATAGGAACTCCTTTTACGGCTAAAACTGTACCACTTACTATGAAGTTTTGAATAAAATCTTATCCTAGAATTGAAAGTTCATATGCACTACATTCTTTTTCAAAGGTCAAAATATAGGGCTGTGCAACATATTTTCAACGTTTATATGCCCTGAACTTCTCACAGTTTAAACAAACACTTATTTTCTTAACTAACCCTTCCTCGAATAAAAGGTTACCACAGATTTCAATATAAACAAATTGCACATGTTTATTTACTGGTAACATTCCCAAGTTATGTCTCTATGAGATGGAACACAGAGATCATAACTGGGAACAAAGTATGTAAACAAAATTAATTTTCTATGAATATTCTAAATCTCCCCGAAAGAGGCGTGGTTTGAGAAACAGCTGTATTTACAAAGTGCAACCTATACAAACATTTATTCAAATAGAAAACTCTCTAAAATCAGTTTTTCTCACATTAATACTCATTTATCAGAATTATAGCCTTAAAGAAATCACTGTTTATACTCTAATTAGTTATTAAAGGTACCAGGATTATAATTTAGTACGCCTGACGCGCGTTTCGTCTGCATTAGACTCATCAGTGACGCTCATATCAACATATCTATAAAGCCAAACAAGTACAAATTTGAAGAGCATTGAGGATGCAAAATTCCAAAAAGTTGTGCTAAATACGGCTAAGGTAATCTATGCCTGGGATAAGAAAATCCTTAGTTTTTTGAAAAATTTTAAGTTTTGTATACAGGAAATTTTTTAAAATGACCACATTATTGATATTCATGTAAACACCGAAATGTTGACTACTGGGCTGGTGATACCCTCGGGTAAAGTTTTTGTTTCCTGTACATTTTATACCCCCTCCCCTGTTTCAATTTTTTGATGAATTTGAAAACAAGACCTAAATAATTGCCAGCTTACCCTTTTTGCATATTTTCTGATTTAAAATGCCTAGAACCTGTTTAAAGCTGTTTTGATAACATATTAAAAGCATATCAGAATACTATAAATGTAATGTTTAACAGTCAATCATTACAACATTCAAGATAATATAAAATATCCAGTCCTGCCTCTGTCTCCAGTCCACATCTTACTGTATGCCTATTTGTCAATTAAAGTTTACATTTCCTGCCTCAAATGCTCAATTTAGAACTATTGTCACAACAGTATCATCTGTAACCATATATCTGACACATTTTGGCTAATATATATACAAGAAGAGTTCAAACCAAGCCATATTTACAGTAAATGTATGTATGCAGATACCAGTTTGAGATATACAATCACTTAAAATGTTATAGAGATGACTGCTAACATCTGACTTTTGCATAACTTCAAACATTGTTATTGTTTTCTATAGCAAGAACTTTAAAATCATAAAATCATAGCATTTACAAGTTAAACTATTTGTTTTACGACCCAAGGGGTAGGGAATTTTCTATGTTTTTTACCTCTGGGGCCTCAAGTTTCCTAAATTAGTCGGCTTTTTCTAGCAATTTGGAATATTAAGTACATATTCAGGATAGAAAACACTATTGTTAGTTTATTATTATTATTTTAATTTTAGTTTCTTGTGTACAATTTGGAAATTAGTATGGCGTTCGTTATCACTGAACTAGTATATATTTGTTTAGGGGTCAGCTAAAGGACGCCTCCGGGTGCGGGAATTTCTCGCTACATTGAAGACCTGTTGGTGACCTTCTGCTGTTATTTTTTTCTATGGTCGGGTTGTTGTCTCTTTGGCACATTTCCCATTTCCATTCTCAATTTTCTTGTTGAGATACTTTTGTATTTCTAGCTTGTATTTTTTATGCCATGGTGACAAAAAAGCAGATTTAATGTTACAGCTTACTTTTGGGTTACCGACATGACACAAACACCCCATAACTAATATGAAGGAAGGATCTATCAGTTTCAATGACTGCGAAGAGTAAATATAAACACTTCTTAATGATCTAACTTACATATATGCAAATATTATGAATTAATTTTGTATTCAGGACTTTAAGTAAACTATGCATATCTTAACTGCAAATTTATGCTGAGTCATCATATATTAGGCCAAGGATTCTATCAATCTTTATGAAATATTTATAAAACTTCATATTTGAGTTAATTTCTTTAAAATCTGTGAGATAAAGCAAATTTGGTTAAATTCTGAATGTTCTCTTTTTTCACCCTATATAGGTTGCATTTCTGTAAATATTGACAATGCAATTTCCCATAGGAACTCCTTTTACGGCTAAATCTGTACCACTTTTACTATGAAGTTTTGAATAAAATCTTATCCTAGAATTGAAAGTTCATATGCACTACATTCTTTTTCAAAGGTCAAAATATAGGGCTGTGCGGCATATTTTTAACGTTTATATGCCCTGAACTTCTCACAATTTAAATAAACACTTATTTCCTTAACTACCCATACCTCGAATAAAAGGTTATCACAGATTTCAATATAAACAAATTGCACACGTTTATTTACTGGTAACATTCCCAAGTTATGTCTCTATGAGATGGAACACAGAGATCATAACTGGGAACAAAGTATGTAAACAAAATTAATTTTCTATGAATATTCTAAATCTCCCCGAAAGAGGCGTGGTTTGAGAAACAGCTGTATTTACAAAGTGCAACCTATACAAACATTTATTCAAATTGAAAACTCTCTAAAATCAGTTTTTCTCACATTAATACTCATTTATCAGAATTATAGCCTTAAAGAAATCACTGTTTATACTCTAATTAGTTATTAAAGGTACCAGGATTATAATTTAGTACGCCTGACGCGCGTTTCGTCTGCATTAGACTCATCAGTGACGCTCATATCAACATATCTATAAAGCCAAACAAGTACAAATTTGAAGAGCATTGAGGATGCAAAATTCCAAAAAGTTGTGCTAAATACGGCTAAGGTAATCTATGCCTGGGATAAGAAAATCCTTAGTTTTTTGAAAAATTTTAAGTTTTGTAAACAGGAAATTTTTAAAAATGACCACATTATTGATATTCATGTAAACACCGAAATGTTGACTACTGGGCTGGTGATACCCTCGGGTAAAGTTTTTGTTTCCTGTACATTTTATACCCCCTCCCCTGTTTCAATTTTTTGATGAATTTGGAAACAAGACCTAAATAATTGCCAGCTTACCCTTTTTGCATATTTTCTGATTTAAAATGCCTAGAACCTGTTTAAAGCTGTTTTGATAACATATTAAAAGCATATCAGAATACTATAAATGTAATGTTTAACAGTCAATCATTACAACATTCAAGATAATATAAAATATCCAGTCCTGCCTCTGTCTCCAGTCCACATCTTACTGTATGCCTATTTGTCAATTAAAGTTTACATTTCCTGCCTCAAATGCTCAATTTAGAACTATTGTCACAACAGTATCATCTGTAACCATATATCTGACACATTTTGGCTAATATATATACAAGAAGAGTTCAAACCAAGCCATATTTACAGTAAATGTATGTATGCAGATACCAGTTTGAGATATACAATCACTTAAAATGTTATAGAGATGACTGCTAACATCTGACTTTTGCATAACTTCAAACATTGTTATTGTTTTCTATAGCAAGAACTTTAAAATCATAAAATCATAGCATTTACAAGTTAAACTATTTGTTTTACGACCCAAGGGGTAGGGAATTTTCTATGTTTTTTACCTCTGGGGCCTCAAGTTTCCTAAATTAGTCGGCTTTTTCTAGCAATTTGGAATATTAAGTACATATTCAGGATAGAACACACTATTTTTAGTTTATTATTATTATTTTAATTTTAGTTTCTTGTGTACAATTTGGAAATTAGTATGGCGTTCGTTATCACTGAACTAGTATATATTTGTTTAGGGGTCAGCTAAAGGACGCCTCCGGGTGCGGGAATTTCTCGCTACATTGAAGACCTGTTGGTGACCTTCTGCTGTTATTTTTTTCTATGGTCGGGTTGTTGTCTCTTTGGCACATTCCCCATTTCCATTCTCAATTTTCTTGTTGAGATACTTTTGTATTTCTAGCTTGTATTTTTTATGCCATGGTGACAAAAAAGCAGATTTAATGTTACAGCTTACTTTTGGGTTACCGACATGACACAAACACCCCATAACTAATATGAAGGAAGGATCTATCAGTTTCAATGACTGCGAAGAGTAAATATAAACACTTCTTAATGATTTAACTTACATATATGCAAATATTATGAATTAATTTTGTATTCAGGACTTTAAGTAAACTATGCATATCTTAACTGCAAATTTATGCTGAGTCATCATATATTAGGCCAAGGATTCTATCAATCTTTATGAAATATTTATAAAACTTCATATTTGAGTTAATTTCTTTAAAATCTGTGAGATAAAGCAAATTTGGTTATATTCTGAATGTTCTCTTTTTTCACCCAATATAGGTTGCATTTCTGTAAATATTGACAATGCAATTTCCCATAGGAACTCCTTTTACGGCTAAAACTGTACCACTTTTACTATGAAGTTTTGAATAAAATCTTATCCTAGAATTGAAAGTTCATATGCACTACATTCTTTTTCAAAGGTCAAAATATAGGGCTGTGCGGCATATTTTTAACGTTTATATGCCCTGAACTTCTCACAATTTAAATAAACACTTATTTCCTTAACTACCCATACCTCGAATAAAAGGTTATCACAGATTTCAATATAAACAAATTGCACACGTTTATTTACTGGTAACATTCCCAAGTTATGTCTCTATGAGATGGAACACAGAGATCATAACTGGGAACCAGTATGTTAACAAAATTAATTTTCTATGAATATTCTTAATCTCCCCAAAAGAGGCGTGGTTTGAGAAACAGCTGTATTTACAAAGTGCAACTTTTAACAACTATGTCCAACCTCTTTATCTTATTTATTACTTAAATACAGGGATTTATTTATTACAGATGTGTGTAGTACGCAGTCACCATGTCATAACGGAGCGACATGCAAAAACAAAAATAGTGACAAAGGATTCTTGTGTAACTGTACAATAGGCTTTTACGGGGACACTTGTCAGTATTCAGGTATTTATTAATTGATTGTTGTTTGCTTTACCTTCAGTCAAATAGGTTCCATCTATTCTCAGGGTGAGAACACACTAAAAATAGATAGAAAGGGTTGGTTTAAAAAACAAATATAATCAATCAACAGCTGTTTCAAATTATGAGTACACAGTATAATACCTTATTTTTGTATAATCAATACCTTTCTCGTTTCATAAAAGGGCATTTATTTCTAACCAAAATTTCGTAAACGTTGTGTTGCGTATGTTGTTGATTTCTGAACGCTACAAAAGCAGAAACAAATACATCGTTTAATCAGTGTTTACTGACCCTGTTTAAACTTTCAATAATGCATGAACATGTTGGTAAACAGACTTTTTTCAAACGTAGAAGCAAATACATCGTTTAATCAGGTTGAAGTAAGAAACAAATGTAGCGTTTATACTAACAAACGATGAACGACAAACTGTAGACGCATTTTTAGCGAGTGCATAGTTTGTCAAAGTTTATGTAAACTTTGCAAGCGTGTTTTGGAAACAAATGATCAAAACATGTGCGCGCTTAGCCGTTTGCATCGTATGTGTCAGAAAGAAATGACTCTTAATTAGTTCCTAAATAGATTCTCCGCATGATTATTTTCATTCCGATAACCAACACATGCAGATAATACTTTAAGGGGATTTTTATATTCATTCGAACCGGTAACATCATTCATTTTTATAAATGGAAATGCATAGTCATATAATTTTGTGCTCTTTTATCTTCAATGTACAAAATGCACATTTTATTTCTTTCAAGATTTTAATGAAATAATCAATTTGTGACCTTTTTGGTAAACATAATTAGCTGCGTAATACATGTAATATTTAAATGACAAAGTCGTTTGAAAAAGAACTTGATGAAATATTGTGGTTTTCAATTTCATAACGTATAACGTAAGTTTTTTCACTTGGTAACAAGTTCAACAATACTGGAATCACATGTGTACCTTTTTTACATATCCGGATAATTGTCTTCCTAAAAAAGAGCTTGCTTCCAAACACTTACTTCGAATTCTAATAGAAAAAACACTCATTTGGAACATAAAGGCTTGTTGTGTTATTTTCCGCCTTTTCTAGTTTGAATTGTTGTTACCTTTGTCATTTCTTGGATCTTAAAAGCTGTTTAGGTTTTACTTAGTTTTGCAGGCCGTTTGGTGACCTATATGTGATAACGTCTACGTGATGTGTTCTATGCTAGTGGTTTTTTTAATAATTAATCGTTAATCATTTTCGTAAAGTTTTCAGGAAATTTTTATCTTCATCCGGAAACTTTTCACAATAAAATAAAGAGTGGAAAAATATATCAGATGGACATGCAAACTCACCAGTCGAAAACAAAATGACAACGTTATGTTTAAATAAAAATCAGACCAAATAATAATACAAAAAGCAAAACATAGAAAAATTATGACAAAACACCAGGAACCCTATCAAAAACCATGGGTGATCTCAGGTAAGCAGATCCCTCTCCACACGTGCAACCGTCATGTTGTTTATAATATCACAACCCGATAAAAAGTATAATTTGGTAGGACACATTAGTGAAAAGGGGAACGAGATTGTATTTACGACATTATGAACATGTCCGCTATCATCTGTGAAATGGATATTCCTGAACGGTCAACAAACTCTTGATGGCGTCCGTAAAAATCATGATAGGAAATACAAACTCGGGATCAATTTGGAAATATAAACTCCATATGCAGGCGCTGCTGGAATGTTGCTGCATAGAAATAGAAAGTTCCCAATTTGAGAAACTATGTGTATATACATTTACCCATTAAAACATTTTATTTAAAAGTCACACTAATCTGTATATCATTTGAAAAGTCTTACCATTAAATATACAATATGTTTTTACTATTTCAATATATTTTTTTTTCTTCACGTGGGTGAGGTAACTTTAATATTGTTTCCAGTCAATTATCAAATATTGAGACGTATCAACACAATTTTTTTTATGTTTTTAAATAAACTGAACAGTTCTTTATATACAAAATGTAAAGTGTCTATATAAAGGGGGTGTTTACAAAAGTCTACAAATATGGAAGAAACAGTTTTAAAATTGAGCAGTATTTCAAATTTTGACTGGAAACAGTATCAAAATTACCGCACCAATGTGTTTGTTTGATAATGATTAAGAATATGACACAATGTTGACTACTTTTCCCAAATTTTTTACATTGTGAGCTATTGTGTCTGTTTGCTTTGTTTACGCATTGTTGTCATTATAATTGAATTTGAAGCGACTTTCATACATCTATATATGTGAGAGGTTTAACTAGCTATAAAACCAGGTTTAATCCACCATTGACTGCATAAGAAATGTACCAAGTCAGGAATATGACAGTTGATATCTATTCGTTAGAGGTATTTGAGCTTTTGATTTTGCCATTTGATAAGGACCTTCTATTTTGAATTTTTCTCATAGTTCAGTGTTTTTGTGATTTTTCTTTTTGCACAACATGGCATTTGCTATATTCAAAGATATATAAACGCACATGTTTTACTGCAAGAAAGGCCCATCATGTATTTCTTATTTTATCAAAACTGTAACGTTCACCTTGGGTAGAATTTATATTTGATAAATGAGCAATGATAGGATATCTAAATCAAGCAAAAATATAATATTTGTAGTAAGTGACCTGTTTCATCACATGAATTTTCCTTTATTAATGTATTTGAAAGGATTTCTCTTTAGAAAGCAAAGAGTATTCTATGTTATTGCCATTTTCACATCACATAGTTTTGTTAAGGGGCCGACTGACGTATGCCTCCGGGTGTGGGATTTTCTCTATGTTTTGAAGACCCATTGGTTGCCTTCGGCTGTTTTCCTCTCTTTGGTCGGGTTGTTGCCTCCTTGAATTCTCAATTTTTTGTATGTCTTATTTCAGAATCAAAAGGGACATCATTTATTCTTCTTTTTACGGAAGGATTGCGTTTAGAACATGCCACAGCAAAGGCTCTGGTAACAACAAAAAACGGTGGATTGTATACAGCATATACATTTAGTAACAACATGAATGAATCGTGGAATCTCCAGCCAAATCAGAACGAATTTGCACTTGATCACACTGTTTATATGACCGATGGTATAAAACAAGCCGGTGTAGAACTGCAAGGTAGTAAGCAAACATCTATGTTTGGATTTAGCTACAATAATTATGTATATGATGGTTACAGTGGGGGATATCTAGCAATTCCAACAAATTTTCTATCACGTAGGTATATCATTCCATCATTTACAGTATACCACCAAAAAGTAGTGTCATCAAGTATGATTGCGTTGACTCCTCTTGAATCATCTACAACTGTAAACATTAACTTAAAAACCAGGTCTGGATCTTTATTCTTCAAAAGCCGACAATATTCTTCTGGTGAAAATATAACTGCTGTCATCAACAAGTATGACACGCTAGAGATTTCGAACACTTTTGATTTGACAGGAACATTTATAAGCAGCTCAAGTCCATTAGCTGTTGTTAGCGGTAACAAGTGTAACTATATAGCTAGTGAAGACGGGTGCAATACCTTTATTGAAATGGTTTTACCAGTTGAACAGCTAGATAAAATATATATAGTTCCACACATTGAAACACATGTTACAAGCACGATTCGGTTGTTGAGTTTAAAAGCCTCGTCTGTGATTATCAAAAACACGAATAATAGCACAGTGGTGAAACAAATAGCAGGAAGAGACTTTTATGACTTTTCTCACAGCACAATATCTTATGTTAATGCTACGAATGATATCTATGTTACAATATATCCTCATGAGATAGGATTTGGTAGAGGGGATGCCTTTATGATGACTGTCCATGGCATTAACCAATATCTTTTCCATTATGATTTCGTTGTACCAAAAGGGTTCTCAAGCTTTATTAGTATCACTGTTCCAACTAACGATCTAAATGGTTTAATGTTAGATGGCCAGGTTGTAACTACCAATTATGTCTTTACAATAACTTCTGATTCAGGTAGTTATAGTACCTTTGCAAAGCCAATTACAAGTGGTGAACACAATATGACACATGTTAGAAATACCAAATTTGGTCTTTGGGTGTACGGAAACGAATGTTTTGATGCCTATGGATATCCAGCAGGAATAAAGTTTAAGGCAGTATAACCGTTCTAAAGTTAACATATTATCATATGACTGTAGGTGTTTGGGTTTTTTTTAATTTGCTGTCGAAAAGAAGGACAAAGCGATTAAAACTATTCAGTAGATAGATAACAAAAGAACACTTTTTGGTAAAAGTATCATACATTGATAATTAGTTCACACGTTTAACAGTGGGAGATATACCATATATATGAGTCAAAACTGCTACAATTAAAAAAGTGTAATTATCAATAACATGTTTTCTTCTGAAAATCTTTAAAATGTTTTAATTGTGTGAAATTATTCAAAAATCATAACATACAATTACCTTATGATAGTTACTCCGGAAATACCCTTCATGTGGACGGAAACTGGTTTCATTTGTGTTTTATATGCCTCTAATCTATCAGTCTAGCAATTCACAATGGTTCAATTAGTTTCACTAGTATGATCATGATATTTAAATACATATGCTGTCCGACAATTGCATTCGATAATGAAATTGTATTAAAATAGGGATTTAAATATGAAAGGTAACACTATATAGAAAATGTATATAGTTCACTGTCAAACTCAAATATTACTATTATCAAATAAAGGATGACAGGAGAAAGTTTCTTTTTTTGAAATTTTTTATGTTTAAAAAATACAAAATAATTGATTTGAAATATGTCTTAGCACAAGTTTATTACACTTTGACGTTTTAAAAGTACAAACTCGTACTGTATTGGTTTTTTAAGCCAGTACATCTTAATGTTGAAAGCGATTTCATTCTAACCACAATTGCGATGCATTATAACTATAAGTATTATCATCCCTCATATGCAATTTTTGTTTAAGTGCCATGATTTTATATTGTGGTTTTATGTGAAAATTGTACATTCAAATATTGTTTATATTTAATTGTATTTCATAACTTCAACCATGATGACATTTACAATTTTTAATCATATTTGTTACATTTGGAGGACGTGTTTGAAACAAACAAATGACATTCCGATTGACGACTACACAACATATCGGATCCACTGGATCACCATCCGTGATGGTGGTACAACAAGGCTGAAAACACATTCTGTATATATAGTAACAGCCCAGTAATGTAAGATCTGTAAATATAAGTTAGCAATTTTTTTTTTGTTCTTCCCTGGCCGGCATTCGAACTCGTGCTACTGGGGTATCGTAGCACAACATAGCGTTGCACTTTGCCCGACGGGCTAGACCACTCGACCTTCAATGCTCTCCGTATACAATAATAAAGCTTTTGGTGGACGGGTGTTACCTTTCCTCATCAGTTTTAATCTAGCGTCATAACACAGTACATGATATATATGACATGAAGATTCATCTACATATCTGCCAGTTACTACTTTATTCCAAGGTTTACGATTCTGGTCATGTTGTCCATGATAGAGGGTTGTTGATCTCATAAGGAATCTATTAAATCAAGAGATCTAAGTGATGAAGTTGATAACATCGCCATCGCGAATAGGAAGTGGTTGATCGTCAGGGAATATCTAATCCACATATGACGACAGATATGTTCATTTCATCGTAACCACTCATTTTCTTATTTTCCATGAATGTGAGCTACTGAATTAGACTTATCATTTAGTTTTCTTTGTTGTGTTTGATATATAGCTGTTTATCTTTTGGGCTTACTTTTTGTCACCGTTTTTCCGTTTATTTTCGACAAAAGAGTTTGAATGTCCTTTTTTGGTAAATTTCATTTCTTTTTATTGAATATGCTTTCTTGTATATAAAAGATGTCTAATTTCTGTATTTGCAGATAATGAACATATCTTCCACCAAAATGAACTCCGCATACCTAGTTAATTTTTTTTGTCGATCTATGCGTTTGACTGTCCCTCTGGTGTCTTTCATCCCTCTTGTATTGTAATTGTTATGATAGTCTTTAATTGTCATCATTGGATGCCATTGTTTAATGTTAACCTTTTGTTAATTATTTAGTAATTACACCGTTTCCTTCGCTGATCAAAGTCTCTATTGGAATATACATCTTTTTTGCAACGATTTAATCATTTTACATTCTAACGTTATTAAATAGAAAATTTAACTAGCTGAATTAAATATATTCACTTAATGGAGCAAGAGGAAAACACCGTTGGTATTTCAGAATTCACACTATGTATACACTGGTAAAGTGATGTTTCAACTGTATTATGTAGGCCCTTTAGTTTGAACGTGTAATACGTCTTATATTGTAATTGGGTTACAGTTATTTTCTGAAATTATCGTATTGAAAATCTTTTCAGAAATACGTAACATAACGTATCATTCGATCTGTTTGCTAATTGTTTATATTTTTTACATTGTTGATGTTTATTTACTTGACTATCCAATTTCTATCGTGTACTTAATAAAGGTCATTTTAAATACACACGTTGTGCGCATAAACATTGTTACAACACAATGTTTTTATTTTGTATATGCGTTGTTGTGAGATTTTTATTTCCTGTCAATTGTTTATGTTTTCTGTTGCTGTTTTATTAAATGTGTTTGTATTTGTTTGTTTAAATTAACAGCTAAATTTTGTAAGCATTCTTTCGGTATGATCTGCCTGTTGTTTTTTTTTTACTTGTCTTTTAATTATAAGATTTATAAAAATCTTATACAAAGACAAAAGAAAATAATCGTGCCAAGGTGATGTTGTTTCCTCATTCATAATCCGATATTTCATTGAGTTTTAAAATCTTAAATGTACCAATAGACTTGGACATGGTGGTTTTATAAACTAGCAAAAAATCTGGGTTTTTTTTTCATATTTTTGTTTTTATTTGACTCAAATGGACGAATTTAAACTAATCTCAACGGCAATTGTACTGATTTTAAGTGTCATCCTCAATGCTCTTCAACTTTGTACATGTTTGGCTTTATCAATATTTCGATTTGAGCGTCACTGATGAGTCTTATGTAGACGAAACGCGCGTCTGGCGTACTAAATTATAATCCTGGTACTTTTGATAACTATTTGAAGAGTTTTGGTATATAACACATATTACGCGCCATTGTATGATATTAGCAAATTATGTATGTTAATTTAGACGTTACGCGCGTGCATTTGTACATTACTAGTATACTGAATATATTAACAGGGGAAGAGGTACAAATGCAGAAACTGTTAAATCGGAATTATGGGAACTAAACAGTCATCACATATTACCAATTTTTTTTAATTGGTCTATTTCTTAAATAGTTATGACAGTCTGCATATACGTAGCTGCCTAGGTGTTATGAAGTATAAAACCATTCTAACTTTGTTATTGTAAACTCTGCAATATCGTACCATAGGGTTTGTTGTAAAATTAAGATTGCATTAGGATCATGGTGTATTTTCTTCGAAATTGTTGGTTTTTTTTTTTTTTTTTTATTCCCCCACAGAAAGGGTAATATAATATGCAAATATACTGTTTGTGGACGTATTAGGCGTATTCTGTTAATAAATGAGCCCAAAAAAAAACACGCTGTACCATAAAACTAAAGATAATTTAACAACTGAATGGTAAATAAACTCATCATAGATACCAGGACTAAATTTTGTATATACGCCAGACGCGCGTTTCGTCTACAAAAGACTCACCAGTGAAGCTCGAATCCGAAAAAGTTAAAAAGACCAAATAAAGTACGAAGTTGAAGAGCATTAAGGACCAAAATTCCTAAAAGTTAACTATAGATTCTCTACTTGTTAAATTTGCCGAAAAAAATCCAGCAAATTTAGGAGAGGGAGGAGGAATTTATTGTTATTATGTCATGTTTTTGTTTCTAGATTTCTGTTTCATTCCGGGATGTCGTTAGATGCGTCGCAATATACGCGAATGGATGTGGTTGTACCATACTGTGTATTGATCTATTTTTGTCTTCAATATATTATAATATGTTTTCTTCTCGTTTGCGCGGAATACCTAATTATTCGAGCATACGAATGTGCCCTTATTTCATGACAGCTTTGATGACAACCAATGTTTTTTTCAGTTTATACATATTAGATTCTTGAATTATTGAAAAACAATATTTACAACTGCAGGTCCGCTTGCTTTTGCATTCCTTCAAAATATTTGACATTTATAAGAAAATTTTCATTATCTTGACATTTTCAGGTCTACCATTTGACGTATATTAAATGTTTTTGCACTCAATTCGTTTAAGAACAAACTAAATTATTGATCAGTTGTCGTTTTTTCATTCTGGACCAAGATTTTATTAAAAAAAAGTTCCTAAAATCTTGAATTTTATTCATTTTAAAATGCTGGTAAAATTACTATTATAATAATAGTTTTCGGAATTCCTCATCTACTTCGTTATCGGGTTTTGACTGTATTTGTTAGTCGATTTTCGTGTACTTATGTGTGCTGTTAAAGTGTGATAAATCATATTTAAACGGTTCTATGTCTATTTAAAACTGTTCCAGTACTTTAGTTTTGCTTGAATAAATATAAAATCATCCGAAATTAAGATTTAATTAAATTAAAACATAGTTCTGTCGAATTCACCATATACTTAATAAGGAATCGTATCGAAATATTGATGAACATTTTCCGCGTCATGTCGAATTTTTATAGTCCAATTAAAATGAACCCTTCCTCTGCTAAAAAGCAAAAACTATCCATTGATTGGCACAGATGCATAGTCTGTCAGGTTTTTACTACAGAGAAGCTATGTAGTTAAAAATTGAAAGGAAGATCAAGTTTTATCGCCGCAGTGGAAAAACGAAAAGATGAAGTATACAGAAGACTGGTCGATGAGTATGACAAAATTGATAACACCCCATTTGAAAGAACAAAATATCACATAAGAGTTGCTATAAATCTTTCACTAGTAAATAAACTCATCATAGATACCAGGACTAAATTTAGTATACGCCAGAAGCGCGTTTCGTCAACAAAAGACTCATCAGTCACGCTCGAATCCAAAAACGTTAAAAAGGCCAAATAAAGTACGAAGTTGAAGAGAATTGAGGACCAAAATTCCTAAAAGTTTTGCCAAATACAGCTTAGGTAATCTATGCCTGAGGTAGAAAAGCCTTAGTATTTCAAAAATTCAAAAATTTGTAAACAGTAAATTTATAAATATAACCATATCAATGACAATTCATGTCAGCACAAAAAGTGCTAACTACTTGGCTTGTGATACCCTCGGGGAAATAAATCTCCACCAGCAGTGGCATCGACCAAGTGGTTGTAAATAAACTCATCATAGATACCAGGACTAAATTTAGTATACGCCAGACGCGCGTTTCGTCTACAAAAGACCACAACGTATCGTCTTCTTTTTTTGTCTGGACAAAGTCTTTGTACTACAAGTACTAATTCCACTGAGCCAGTCTCTACTCATATATCAACGAGGGCAAATAGATATACAACTGATTGGTCTGTTTGTATATTCTGTAAATGTAAAGCCTTTAAGTAAGTCAAACAACTTCATAAGGTATCCTCTAAGGAGAGAACTCAAGCTGTATTGAGTGTTCTTACACATATCTCTGACAATGAAATGATTTACAAAATAACTCACGAGAATTTTACTGATCAAGCTTTATACTATGGGGCTTGCATTATTAAATATTTGCTAAAAAAATTGAAATCAGAAAGTACAGATCAATTTAAATCTGAACATGAAACAGTGTTTATTACATTTGTTTCTACAATTAAAGATGACTTTACTGTACACAAGAAAGTATTTTTGTTAACAACTTTGCTTGAAAAATTTACTCAATTTCTTCCCGAGGATTGTCGAGAACGCTACACTACCTATCGGCTTCAACAAAAGCTTAACACATATTTTGGTCAGTCGATAGTCATACAGCCTCAACAAGGTCAAGGTATGTCCAATATTGTATATAGTAGCTCTATAACGTTGTCTGATGCCGTAAAGACGGCTAACCGTTTAAAATGTGACATACAGTCTGTCCAATTTAAAGATCTGAGCAGTGATTGTGAAACTGTTTGCAAAGAAGAGCAAATACTTCATACAGCGGCTACTATTTTACGGAAGCAGATTAGTGAAGTTGTTATCCAATGTGATGAGTATCCATTATCCAAAGACACTTCACTAGATCATTTAATTGCAATTATGACGCCTTCTTTAAAAACATTTATGTATTGTCTTTTGGATGATGGCGCACAGGCGGCAGTTAATAAAGAGAAAGAAATGCCTAGCTATGGACAAGGTTCAGAAATGTATTGCTTTAGCAGAATGTATAGTATCTATAAAAAGACATTCTTTTACTCCTTTTCATTTAGGTTTAGCATTACAAATGCACCATATCTATGGATGAAAAACTCTTGTAGATACATTCAACAGTCATGGGTTTTGCACATCATACAATGAAGTAAGACGATATTTAACAAGTTTGGCAGATCATGAGATTAGAAAAATTGAAGATGGGGCATACGTTCCGCATGGTATTATATCTTCCTCTGGGGTCAAACCTTAGCAAAGAAGGTGCAGACAATGTCGACCTGAATACAGAAACAATAGATGGGAAAGATACATTCCATTCAATGGCTAGGGCTGTGTAGTAGTGACATTACCCACAGATCCCCCAGTTGCGGATATTAGGATAGCACGTGGCCCAGGATTTTCACTGCCTGTTACGGAGGAAACATCTTCCCTTATTCGTTGTCTTCCTTTCAGTAAACCAAAAGAAAGGGTAGAACCTACTAGTTTTTAAAACTGGGATTGTTCTGTTTTTGCAACATTTGAATACTAGAATATGTTTCTAAAAATATTCGAGCGGAAAGAGATGGCTTCTGGTCACTCCATTTAAGTTCAGCTCGTTCAATGCTTCCTTTTCTTTGTGTGACCAACAGAAAAAACTACTCTCGATGGTTACCAGTATATATACTATATATGATTGATCTCCCTCCCGAAATTGAAAATAGTTTTCGTGTTGGTCTGTTTGCTATTCGTCAGTCCTTTTAATGGGGTGTGGCGTGACATGACAACAGAAAAAAACGGTAATAAAAGACAACAAGGGAAATCGCGGCATTGTTGGTATAACAAGAAAAAAGTCATCAGGTGGAATCTAACAAGGCATATTGTAGGTCATTCACCGCAGAGATGAAAGCAAGATACGGACTACTGCATGAAGATGATGTCAAAGTAGACCATCTTCCATGAAAAGAGATGAACAACAAGTACAGGATTTAATTGGCCATATGAAGGATAAACTTATTAACCCTTTCGACACTAAAGATCATCCTCGTGAATTAATCAATATATCAACTGGCTTGCGTGCAACAAAAGAAGTTCAAGACTGTTTGATTAAAGCAGTAACCACTGGCACTTCAATGCTTAAAAAATTTGTTGATAAAGCTTTGTCTGCGAATGAAAAAGGGAGTTTCTATGATCCAATTTAACGATCAAACATGAAGACTTTTACTGACATGAACAAAAAGACAAAACTGAAGTGCAGATCAGGTGATATAATTAAGGGAACATCAACCAAGAACTTGTTTTTAGACGTCCTCTAGCCTTAACAAAGTGCAGAGATGATGTAACCGTCGAAAAACTGTTGTCTTTCCCAATTACGACTTCTCTGTTCCATGATGACGGTACCATGAAAAAATGTACAAAGGCTAATCTCACTCATGAACTTGAAAATGAGATATGTTCATCTTTTGCTCTTCCTCCTTTTGACATTTCCCTCACAGCATTAATAAGAGATAGTATGGGTGTGGTTCAATCAATGGACGCTAAGAAATTTTCAAGTTTTGGTGAGCTAGGTATGTTTTACATTCAACAACAATCTCTAAATTTTTTGACAGCAGCAACTATTTCAAACGTCTTCGATAGATATTATGTCGAAGATTCTATTATATCTGCTGAAAGAGAACGAAGGTCTTTAACATATACAAGCCATCGAATTTATTAGGTTAACGAGGGAAGCAGTATCCCTGACTGGAAAAAGTTTCTTTCAAACAGCAAAAACAAGCAAGCGCTCATCACTTTTGAGAATTGACAACACAATTTTACAGCGAGAAAAATGCCCTAACTGATGGACGTATTTCAGAGGCAGTTAAAAAGATCCGCAACGACCAATAAGTGATTGTTTGAGTTTGTTCAGCAAACCAGAAGAAGAAGATACCCGTATCATATTACATGCCCTAAATGCTGACAAACAGTTCGGGAATTCTAATATAAGGGGTAGAATAGTTTTACGGTGTTCAGATACGGATGTTTTAGTTCTTTGTGTCCATTATTTTCATCATCTGCAACACACGGATCAGCTATGGCTTCTTACGGGAACAGTAACGAGCGGAAAGGATGGTAGGCGGTATATCCCAATGCATGATTTATGCAGTTCCCTGTCGAATGTCACTTGTAAAATTTTGCCATCAGCCCATGCTTTTAACTGGTTGTGATACAACATCTTCTATTTTTGGGATAGGCAAAAAAAAAAAAAAAATCGGTGTATAAGCTCTTGAAAAAATCGTCAGAAGATCTATCAGATTTGATGCAGCTTGCTAAATCTGATCTTGATATTTCAATAAACGTCTCAAGTAAACTTGTTGCAAGATTATATGATCCAAAGGGAAAGTATAAATCTTGACAAAATGATAAATAAAATGCGTGTCAGACTGGCGACCAGCAAAGACTCTGCTCTTGTTCGCCTTCCACCAAGCGAAGCGTCTTTCAAGCAACATGTCTTGAGAGCGCGCGTTCAGGCAAAAGTATGGATGACCTCACACGAAGCAAAACCCCACATAGGTTCACCGTATGACTTTGGTTGGCAAAAAGGCAGCAACGGTCCAATGCCAATTCTATTTACTGGTATGATGTCATCCGACTTTCTACAAGATTTGGTCTGTTCCTGCAAAGGTAAATCCATATGTAGTAGATCTTGTGTCTGCTTTGAGCAAAACCTCTGCTGCACTAAGTTATGCCCTTGCCAAGGCAGTTGTCTTTGTAAGAACATATTGACAAATGAACCAAGTCTGGACGATGAGAATGATGAGATTACAAATTAAAATACAGCTCTGATATCCCGACACCCCAATATTTCTACACCTAAATAGCCCAACACCTAAATAATCAGACATCCCATTAGTCTTACACCCCATTAGTCCCTCACCCCAATAGTCCGAAATCTCTATCATTTATAGGATAACGGAATACTTTTACAAAGTATATATTTTTACATAAGAAATCCGAAAAAAGGTTCAATTTTAGGATGACCTTGTTCTCGTTTGAACCGGCGATGTAAGAAATGAAAATAAGTTGGTATATTAGTGCCAAAGTAGCCGAATGTCAAAGTGTTGTTTAATCAATTCGATATTTGAAGTACATGGCGGCCGACCACAGTAAAATCAAACACAGTTTGACCTTAATGAGTGATCGTATTCTTGTGATGTTTTATATCAAAATAATCTATTTGTTGCAGATTTGATAAAATGTTAGTTAGTACTCTTATCATATCTGATTAAGTGAAATTGCAGTATGATCCAGTATGTCAACTAATGCACAACAATAAGTAAAAACAAACACCTTCCATATGGTTCTCTGACCTTGACACGGTTGGTAGGCTTTCAAACTAACAGGAGACCACAAGTTTCATCCATTGTAATGTACAGTTCATCATAGGACTTTTCTATGAAAATGAAAATACGTCATAGTAATATTTCCCCCTTGTTTTACATATTTTGTCTCGGATTATTTATATCAAATTTGCAGTAAATATGTTTGTAAATACGTGCAATCAGTTGATATTGAGATCTTATAAGATTTAAATAATGCAAGGGCGACTACCAATGAATTTGTGCAGTTAATAGTTGACTTTTTAAGACTCCGAAGAGAAAACGTTACGTAACATACGTTACCGTTAAAATCGACCAAAGTTAATTAATTGCATGATAGAAATATCTTTTCCCAACTGTATTCTTATAGAATTGTTTCGTTTTTGCAGTTGTTTTAACTCGATATTCTACTGCAAGTATCCAAAGAATTGAAATTGCACCAATGACCTTTGATCCCGATTTAAGAAAAATGCACCATAATTTCTTTTGACGAAATTTCCATTGATATATAATTTAGACGTGTGTTAGGTAGGTGCATTAAAAATGTATATTTGGCTCTCATATCACTCGCCTAATATGAAGTGACTCGAGATAATAAAAAAGTGTATAACTAGATAAATTGAGAAAGTTGATACAAAAGAAACGATACAGATATGAGGTGAGAAACAAATTCAAATTTTTACTTACAAAGTCAATGTAAAGTCAAAAGAAAAGGCAATTTAAAATGATATCGAATACGAACACAATGACCGTATGGCGTCCTATGTCGAGGTTTTGAGAACCGAGAGACAAAGAAATACAGTTGGCGATTCAATCACAGAAGCCTGTGTGTATTATAGGAGAAGAGTTGTTTTCTGGTAAATTAAAAAACAATACTCAGAAATGTACTATTATCTGTCTCAGGTAGTCTAAAAATGTGCAATACGAGGACTACAACGAGTGAAAGGTCTAAGGCGAATATATTTAGATTGCGCACGGCCGACACTTGGATAACCGAGAGATTGGTCGGTTAATCTATATTGAGTATGCGGCTATATGGGCGATTGGTCTGTTAATCGGGTTGGTTATACGTCTGTTAAGAGTAAAACGCTTAATTTAATGTTAAACTCTATTAAATATACTGATTTTTGGCATGTTATAAGCACCAAATAAAAAAAAGAAAAGTGTCTGGCAAAATGATATCTATCATAGAACAGTTTGCACTCGTAAAAGCATTTCTTAGTTTGCGCAGTTTTCAGTAAAACTAAAAGGCGTCGCGCAAGTATGTAGTATTTATGCTTATACGCATAGCAATTTTTTTAATAAAAGGCGAAACAAACAAATTTAGATATCATTTAAAGGACAAAAAATAGTACTGTGGTTCTAAAAAATAAATCGACATTAGTAAATATTTCATAATTGTAAAATAACGTGAATAATACCATGTTTTAGTGAAAATTATGGGAAAAAAGTCTGTTAATGGGTTGGACAATTGAAATTGTGTCAGTTAAGAGTTATTTAGCCACGACAATAATTTTGCTACCTTTATATTTCACCCTTGAAAAATTTAAGAATGAGATGTTCCTGAGTAAACAAAAATGACAATACGGTGCAACAGTATCCTAGAAAGAGCATTTTTATTTTGACTTTCTTTGCATTTTATTGAAGGGTGTGTCACTTCAATATAGCGTGATATGGATTGGCCTCTGGAATATGCATGAATTTTTTTATTGACGTTTTCAATCAGCCTTAATTTTTTTGTCTGTTCGAAGTATCACGTTCTCAATTCCGACTGAAAATGTCTTTCTAATACAACACAGGGTAAATATAACGTGTTCTCGTTCACATATGAACATGATATTTGTCACTGGACGTTAAACCCTAATTCGTCAGCATCATCCAATTGGTTCTTTTCTTCTATTACTTAATCATATGTTGTTTACAAATCACTCTAAAGAAGTAAACGGAAAGGAGCGAATGCAGCTACATTTGGTTATTTTAAGTTTCAAATAATTTTATTCCGTTTAGTTCCTTTCTACATAAGTGCAGAGGAGAACTGCAGTTGTCTATGGTGGCCGGTGAAGTCCATTTCGCGTTTTCGCGATTTCGCCTTTTATATTCTATAGGGCGAAAACACGAAATCGCGAAAAGGCGAAATCGCGAAGTCGAAAACGAGAAATCGGTTTTGCGTTTTCGCGTTTTTCGCCATATAGAATATGTAAGGCGCAAACGCTAAAGCGCTAAAACGCAAAATGGCATTAACCTGCCACCATAGTTGTCCGCATGTAAACTTCTAGAATTTGTCACCAATATAAGTACATCGCAATCCGTTACTGTTTCAACAGCCATCGGTGTTTCATGTGTGTATTCTTAAACAAGTATTATTTTTCTCTCGTTTTTAGCAATGTATCACTCTCTACTGTCCTTATATATTATTCTATATTCTGCGTTTCCATTCAGATTCTCGTGTATACCATGAGGGTCCGGATTGGGGGTATTGTTGATTTCTGTATTCTTTAAATTGTTATGTCATTTTTTTCTACATTTTATTTATCTTAATCATTATTCTTTCTTCTATTTTTCATATTTTGTCATCCAAATATATTTTACTTACTGATTTTTAGTTACATTACGACGTTTATCTCTTATTTATATACTGGTTACAAATGTAGATGACAAATTTGTGTCATTCATGACAATTAAACAGAATCAACATGATATATGCGATCATTCTTGGATAAAATTAATATTACTTTAATATTACATTTTTTGAAACCATTTTCATCAATTTTCAATTTCATGTGTTGTTTCCGTATATGTTATGTTTCATTGCTCATGTGTTGTTTTCGTATATTTTAGCCGCTCGTCTTGAGCCTACTCATTTCATCCGATAACACCCCATATAGCAATGAAATTATAATTGTATTGCCATTCATAACTCTTAACAGACCAATTAACAGACCGGGTTTTAGACATCCGACCCATTAACAGACCAGGTTTTAAATAAAGATTGATTTATGTCACCAACATACAGATTTTCGTGTAGATTTTTCACACAATGATATCAATATGGTTAACAAACATAATGCCTTTTTTTTCGATGTTCAAAATATTGAATGCAAGTAAATTTAACCAATGTGTCATTTTGTGTACATTTTATATGTGTAAAATGTGTATAAATTTATTGATGAGTAACCCGCCTTTTCATTTTATAGATCGTACATTGAAGCTAGAAAAATAATAATTACACCACTGAATTCAGAACATTGAATTGTTTTGTTAGACATGAATACTTTTTATGATGAAAATATATTTAGAAAGTTATACAATGAAACATGCTGAACTTTCAATGATTTTCTCGATAACACCTGATTAACAGACTTTAGCTAACCCGATTAACAGACCAACCGCCGATATAGCCGCATACTCAATATAGATTAACAGACCAATCTCTCGGTTAGCCGAGTGTTGGCCGTGTTGCGGAAGTGATAGAGAAACTCCCATATTCAACGGCATTTCTATCAGAGGTCAGAGTATGACAATTTCTACACGAAATGTCCGCATCACAAAACATGAAAAAAGAAACAAACATTGGAGAATAGATAATTAATAAAATCGGTATTGTTACCAGAACAATCATTTAAAATTATAAGTACAAATGAGTGAAAACAATAAATGTTCAAGAATGTTTTATTACGTATTAATTGTAATGAATCAAACACCCGATACGTATAGTCTGATCCATGAGAGGAATGATGTGACTCGAGTATACACGCTTGGGTAGTCAGGCAGACATCCAGTGGACTGAGATGATATAACCCAAGATGTCACACCAGCCGCGTACGTCTGACCACTTACTGTACAGGTCATTGGGCCTCCACTGTCACCCTGAAATATAAAAGATAATTTTACATCATCATCTTTTCTCGTATTTGTCTTTTATAATTACAATGGTTTGACTCGAAGATTTAACACTGATTTAAATGAAAGAATATCTGATTGATTAATATTTTACTGATTTAGTGTGAGAAATGGGTTTTTTCTCATTTTTAAAGTCGTATAGTTGTCAATGACAATAATTGCTAACTTGCACTTTATTTGAAGCAGTGGATAGTCGTCTCATTGACACTCGTACTACATCTCCTTATCGATACACATTGAATAAATTTGTCGTGTGTTTAGAACATTATGAGAAATATTTGACCATGATGATAGTAGGATAGCAATAATGTTTGATGTAAGAGATATTTAAAAATCCTCTGGTCACTGTCTAAAATGCCCGCTGTATTGAGACGCATTTTGACAATACTATCCTCATCATTACTTTTTGTTCATTCATGCATGCTTCCATTTATTAATCTATTTGTTAATTATTGTCCTATTTATTTGTGATAACTGATTGCTATGTTATTTTAACGTGTTATTTTTACGTACTACCAGAGACTTACGCTACAGGCACCATCCTGTGGGTTGCTGTTTTGGTTGTGAACACAGATATGACTTGACAGGAGGTTCACTCCACTTATTGGCGACATGTAATTGGCACACTCGGTATTGCGAAGGGCAGTGTGTTAAGTTTCTGTAGGATAGTTGGTAAACCACCTGAATAAAGTTGAAGAAAAGGATAAAATGAATGAAATGAATATGAATTTTATCTACTTATCAACACCATTTTTTTAAATCAATACGACGTAGTTAAAAATAATAAAATTCCGAACCACTTTTCAGACACGCATAAACCTTACCTTTTGAAAGTCAGTGATGAGTAAATGACGCGAAACGCTAAATGGTATTTGATCATAGAGGATCTAAGCATTATTTTAAAAAAAATGTCTGAGGTTTCTAAAGTAGCTTTACGGAATTACTGTCTTCGTCACTCATATGAGTTTCAAATGCCGTCTGTACGTTACACAAGCATAAGTGTAGTGTATTATATGTGACAAAGACATTAAGTATTAATTAAAGCAATATAAAATGTTTCAAATAGTTGAATGAGTCATATAGTGTTTCATATCACATTGTTATCATTATTTCTTAACATTGAATAGCAAAAAGGAAAGAAAAATATACCGAACTCCGAGGAAAATTCAAATAGGAAAGTATTCAATAAATCAATTAGCGATTGTTTTTTCGATAAACAAGTTAAAAAGGGTCGTTGGTAGCTGAGTGGTCTCAAAAGTTAACGAAATGTATTACTAGTTTGTAAACTCTGAAATAATATAATGATTTCGAATAACGCACGTGGCAGATGCATTCGATTCTTTGTCAGTTTTCCGGAAGCAGTTCGTTGGTCCTCTTTGATCACCCTGGTTTAGTCACCGTTACATTCAATAATAAACCCTTACCAACCCGATATAGACAATAGTGTATAGAAAGTGACTTTAAACACCAATAGAACAATCAATCGATAAACAAGAAATAAAACACTTACATGTTCCACATGTTCTTCCCCAACCGGTAATAACACAAGATGCACTCTCGAATAATTGTCCTGCAGGTGGCAGTGATATAAGTGCAACTGTTGAACCAAATGACAGAGATGAACACAACTCTATCAAGGATATGTCGTTGGAAATTGTTCCACTGCCATCATTATAATTTGCATGCTAAAACGATAATTGCTAGTGATGAACTAAGTTATTATATCAAGGATAAATTGTCCCGCTGGCATTATCGTAATTTGGATAAATAGATTATAACAGGTCTTTTATTATATTGGCCCTGGTATCATCCCTCGACCCATATCGGCCCTCGGCTCAATCCTCGGGATGATTTCAGGGCCAAAATATGGAAAAAGGCATGTTATCATCTAAAGTTATTGTCTTGCTGCCGTACCAATGGAAAGGTATAGAAATCTAGCAAATGATTCAATTAAAATTTACACTACGGACGGACATAAGTCATAAGAAGTCGATTATCTTACAAACATATGTCAATAACATACGAATTATATAAATTGTATTCCATTTACCGAACCATTACTTTAAACAATAATAACACAAAGTATAATATACTCACATTGATTACTCTTCTAACTTGATATCTCTCACCGTTGTTTCGGTTAGTGCTTCCTACTCTGATTGTGTAACCTGAACCTCTGAAATAGTAATGAGATATGTGGGTAATCGGTGCCGGTCCCCTAAAAATCCCTCTAAATCCGCCTCTGGTAATAATTATCTTGCATTATAACTTAATTAATCACAATTTTATATGCTAAACATTCAGTTACTGTACAATTACACTCTATTTATAAAGTAAGCAAGTTTTATATTTCAAAATGTAACAAAGAACTCCAATATAAAATAAGTTAGATGTGAAATGAAAAATCAATGAGACAACCATCTGCACTAGAAACCAAATGACACAGAAGTTAACAACTATCAACATCCTTTGAATGCTGAATGTCACAGCCTTTCATGTTTCAAAGCATTCTGTACATTTTCAATTATGACGAAACGCGCCTCTGGTGTAAAAAATAAAAACGTTAAAAACTTTTGTATCATTCATATCTATTTCTTTTCAACTCCTCCTATGTTATTAGTTTTTATACGATACCATGATCTTATCATCTAAAAGATTTTACTGTTATATAAAAAAGAAAAATACCAACAATGCTTTATGTTCTGAAATAGTAAAATGTATAAGATATTTACTGTGTGCAATGGGCAGCTGTTAGAATCCATGTATCAGTAAGAATGATCCCTCCACATGTGTGACTGTCACTGGACGTTCTGAGGGACACCTGCCATGGGAAATCTGCAATATCTGCATTCTGTCCCTGGATGATTCTGCTGGTATTTGTCAAATGCTATGAAAATAATAAAATGACAAATAAGATTTTTATGTTACCTGTTACGCTAAGAAAACGCAAAGGTATACATGTATGTCTATATAAATAAGCTAATAGTAAAACGAGAAGTTATATCCTTTTTGTTTTTTATTGAATACGAAACCAGAAAATGTATACCACTATAACTCGGACAAAAGGCCATTTCAATGTATTTAGAACCAAAACGTTTGACGTGGATTTTTTATTTATTTGATCGGTTGAATGTTTGCTGGTTGCCTAAATCATATTTTTATTTAAAAAGATTGAGAAGACAAAGACACTGTTAGTGCTTCTACACGTTCAGCTTTTTTAATCTCAATATGAATAATTGTTATTGTTGTATATTTCACAATACTCTTTTTTATAAAAGAATATAGAACAGTGGATATTTCAGTATAATTTAAATATTCCTATTAGAATAAATATAAGTAAAAACATTCAATTTTTGAAAGAACGCATCAATAATTGCCTACAATACATCAAACACTTTGTTTTGAATGATTTCGAAAAACAAGTGGATTTGAAGATCTTTAACAATGTTTAGGCGCGACAGGGGTTGAAGTAGTCCCACCGACTATTAAATTATAGGTTGCATTTCTGTAATTATAGACAACGCCAGGAAATCCTTTTGCCGCTCAAACTGGGCCATTTTTACTCTGAAGATTCGAGAAAATTATTTTCTTGAATAAAAAGTTGAAATGCACTGATAGTTTATTCAAAGATCAAAATATAGGAATATGCGGCATATTTTCAACATGCATATGCCCCGAAGAGTTTATACTTATACTAACATTCTGTACTACCATTCCCTTCACTTGTCGTGACCCTCAGAATTTTTCACAACCATGTATTCATACACTGATAACATTCCAAATGTATGTCTCTAAATAAAATGGATATTATATATCTCCCAAAAAAGAGGCGTGGTTTGTGACACAGATGCTTTAAAAATTGCACCGAAGAGCTTTACCTTTAGATTGTCTTCATTCATGAGGTCTTTTCCGGGTTGCCAAATCTGTAACTCCTCGGCATTACCTGTAATTTCAATTTTGATATTTTAAAAATACAATGATTTAGACAAAGTAAAAGTATGCCTTGGCCAAAAAATGACGGAGGTCTTTATGTGTGCACCAGTCTGATTATATCAATTATGTCATTTTACTTTCTTATTCATTAGAAATATAATCATTGAAAGGGATGTTTCCTTAATTTTTCATACACATCGGAATTATCTTATCAGTTTCTTTTGCACAATTACGAGAGGAAAAAATAACATAATTATATGACCAAACATTTTTAAAAATCCGAACGAAAGGAACTGCAGAACACACACAGAAATAACAAAACAACAAACAACATTAATAAAAAGAAAAACAAACAGAATTTCTCTTTGAGAAACAAAATATCACGATATTAACGAAAACAAAGTCATGTCAAATGAATACATTTGAAAGCGTAAGAAACCAATAGTGCACACCATTACATTATATTTCTTAGTATACTGTAAATTCAGAATTAATTCATGCATTTATTGCGATGACTTAAATTTATTGCGATAATGGGAAAAAAATTCTGTTTAATTTATATAAGAAAATACGATTATTTTTCTGCAGTAATAAAATCGATTTTACAGTATGCTGTACAAAGTATATGTCAGAACAAATATACATACCAATAACTACCACACAAAGAAGGAGGACAACGGTTTGCATCATGATTCTGTTCGGATTGATTACCACCAATGTACATCATTCGACAGACCTCGGACTTTTATATCATTTGCGATATGGGGAGAACGTGATATTATCTATCTTCTGCGTGTTTTCCAAGCTACTTCAACTGACAAGTTTATATTATTATAACCATGAAATAGCAAGCGATATTATTTATTTGAATTCTGATACAGGTATAGTCTGTTTAAAATGCACTTGAAATTTATTTTTAGTAACTTTCATGCATTTTGATAACACCACATGATATATTCTCACGTAATAAATAATTTATTATAAGACCGGACTGGTCCTCTTAGTATCTTCATAAATTGTAAACATTTTTTTTTATAATAATTCATAATTATCTGAGAACAACCAATGCATATCCTATATTTTCAAAGAAGATGAATTCTATATAGGCAATCAAACGAAAACACAAATTATAAAAATGCCTGCCGAAAGCTGATTCTAGTAAACACGATTAAATTATTCGTATACATAAGAAAACTATTATTTCAACATCAGTGATGCCCATCATTTGGTATTATATCCCATTGATTCAAATTTAGACGCAATAATGAATTTATAATTTAATTCTTAAAAAGATATATCCAACTGCATAAACAATATGAATGTGTATTGTAAAAACTAACCTAAGAAGAAATGTAGTTTCTGAGCAGTATATTCAGATTTTCAATTCGATCTAATTGTTGCCGCTGAACATTAAAACTACATATATAGCTTATACAAATCTAAATATATAACGCTGTATTTTGTATTTTTGGTTAGTTTTTACAATACATATTCATAGAAACATTTGAATATTTATGCGATTTACATGCATTCTTATTGTCGTCTCTAGTTTTTCCGTATATCTTGTTCATCCGTTTTATCCGGTATGCTTCCGTTAGGTGTCCGTTTTATGCGGTACTTGTCCGTTGGATGTACGTTCGACATTCGCTCTGTCCATTTCTCGTACGTTGCATATCCGGTGTGTGTCCGTCATGCATTTACACTTCAGTTTTATTCGGTCAGTAAATCAACGGACTCCTAACGGATAATAATTTTGTCAACGGACAACTTTTATTTTCATCCGTTAGGCATCCGTTCATGCTATCCGGTAAGGTGTGACCGAGGCTATATATTTGTTTTCTCTTTGTTTACACTTTCATATTAGTCACCATGATGGTACTTCAGTGTAGATTTAATACTAGTCAATAGTTGAAGAAGAAACTATCTTAAACATCACACAAAGCATATACTTATAAAGCATTAAAATAATATTTTTTCTTCTCTCCAAGTGTCCGTTCTATACATGTTAGTTTCCAATTCAAATATTAATTGGAATTTTACGCTCTAGAACAAAACAATAGTGTGAATCAAAACACTTCGGAACCCATGACATTCTTCAAATTGCACAATTGTAATTAAAATGAAAATAAGGAGATGTGGTATGATTGCAAATGAGACAAATCTCCACAAGAGACCAAATGACCTAGAAGTTAACAACTATAGGTTATCAAACGGCAATCAACAATGAAAAAAAAAAAAAAACACACCACATAGTCAGCTAAAAGATGTCAGAATGTTTTAATTGAACTGTGGACATTTATCCTATGAACTAAGTTTTTTTGAATGCAACATATTTACATCAAAATAATAGGTATAATAATAACCCTTTCTTAATATGGAAATACCAGTTTCACACGGAATTGTATATTTCAGTGTTTGTCTTTTGATGCTGTCAGTCATTTTGATAATAATTATTATTGTATAGCAATATAATATTTCCCACAGAAAGTAACCAAAAGTTAGCGTGCAATAAATTCCAATATTGCACTAGTGCAATAAATCTTCAAAATTAATGACGTCATCAATGTCAAAATCTTAGTTTAAACCAATTTTTACTTTAAAATAGTATATTGCTATACAATAAAAGGGTTATTGCATGAATATTGGGGAATATTGTCCCTCGTAGAACATATATTGCACTCGCAAGCTCGTGCAATATAAAATTCTACTCGGGACAATATTCCCCAATATTCATGCAATAACCCTATATTATGATGTCAGATGCTTTAAAAGTAAACGCTGTCCTTGTTTTATTATTAGTAGTCGTCGTGTTCCTCGCAGTACTCACTAATATGGCCGCGAGTCTGACTAAGGGTCGATACAAACAAGCATTTGAGTATTTGCGTTAACGTTCAGTGGCAATTTAATATATCATTTATGATTCAAGTCGAAAGCAAATCAATGAATGATGAATAGGCCTTAAAATACATTACTTGTCCAATTCAACGCGTACAATAACAGCTTTTCCAGTTGTTATTGTTCTTGGTTGAGCAGTTTATTGGTATCGACCAAATAATTGGTCATGTTAACTCAGTTAATTTTTAAGCAATCTTTTTTAGAATTTCTTCACATGAGCATTTTCATTTCAAATTTATTTAAAGTGATGCGAAAAAAAGATTCTTTATATTTGAGCAATCAAATAACGTCTCAGTACATAGTAGTGTTGGATAATGAGAGCAGGGGACAAAATGAGTTGGTTTTTTTTTCTTGCATTAATTTAGTTATCTTTTTGTAGTACGCGACTCAATAACAAAACAATTTTAAAACATTTTCTTATTAAGATCATTGGTGTAATAAATAAAACAAAATTCTATGTATAGGTTTAAATGTATTTGCTTGCAGTAATTTTTCTTTTTCCTAGAAAACATTTATATCCTATAACAACAATATTTTATACAAACAAAATTATTAGATAAATTCAAATGGCCTAAAATCTCAATAAATATTGTAATCATACATTATTATGCGACAATAAAGGACAAACTGGCCGTCGTAATTTCTAGATCTATGAGCACAATTCGATGAAGTCACACCCACAAATTTTCTTTATATATGATATATTAAGGAAACCCCACCTTTTTAAACGCCACCATGTTTAACGTGCATATATTTATATTCATAAACAAATAATCCCTTTTATCTGTCGTCAAAATGTCTTTTTAGCATCACGGGTAAATTATGGCGTTGTGATTGGTTTGACGCCCATGGATCCGTAAAAGGGGGGGGGGGGGGGGGTAAGGGGTGATAAACTGCATATGAGGTTCATAACGTCACGTCTACTATTTTAAATTATGTTGTTGTATTTCATTATTTTCTTTTCTACAAATAACAGCAGGAAAAGTCCTGTGTGCGATAAATTCGTTATACGGTTCACTACTGACCCTCTACGGACCATATAAGGTGAGTAAAATCCATAGGAGATTCGGCTTTCGGCTTCACCACATATGAATTTACTAAACCCTATATATCCTAATCACACCGCAGGTAAATTATCACGTTGTGATTGGTTTAACACCATCGCTTGGTGACCCCTATGAGACGGCGTAGGAGGTTAGTAAATTTCATAGGGGGTTCATAACGCGTAAATGGTGACGTCATCTATTAATGTTGTTGTGTTTCATTGTTTATTTTTTAACAAAACAAGCAGAAAAAGTCCAGCGTGCAATATATGTAATTTCAACCGTTTGAAAGAACTGAATTATATTGAAATTAATTTCTTAAGTTCTAGTTGTCTGCCCATTGACCGTTATTTGTATTCCCGCGCTTCATGGGATATAACCATTCAGCACGACAGGGCCGACTCGATTAGACGTGTTTTGATACACCCTCTGATGAAATATCTTTGCGTACAGTTTTAGACGCGGTTAATCGTCAAAAGAAGGATATTGAAGTTCTTGTGGACACCAAAATCAGCGAAAAGATTAATAGTTTGCGCGACGAAATCCATGGCACAAGCCAATGTATGAAATCCCAAGTCAAGAAGTTGAAGTCGGACTCCCAGTATAAATGGCGTTCTGAAGGTAATAGAATTCATTTCAATGGTTATACTGAAAATTTAGAAGATTTAATCCAAGCTCTTTGGGCTATTGACAATGGCAAAGCTGAATAAGCCTGAGACATTATTTATTCGTGTACCGAGAGGCTTAAGTAAAGAAATAAGTTAATAAAGATCGCGGATACTTCTGTCTGATGGGGGATGGGACACCGCTCGCCAGTACGAGGCAAACCCAATTGGTAATCAGTGATATTGTTTGCCTTAAATTAGTGGAGAATAAAGGCTTTTTTCCCTGGAGAAAAATCCTAATTTGAAAAAAAAATGGCTTAAAATTATTCCCAAAAAGACAACTTTTTTCCCAAACAGTGCAGTTTCAATAGTAATTGTGCATGAATACAAACTGAAAAACACTCATTTAAACATTTTTCACGCCTAAAAATAACTATATGTGCACATTTGAGGGTCTGTTTATGTATCATCACTGACAAACTGGGGTCTTATTTTAAAGCAGGGTTTGACTCTTGAAAATGGGTCTGTAAATTGAAGTTTCAATCAAATTCATGGTTCATTTTAAATTTCCCAATTTGATGAAAATGACGCATATTTTCCCAATAAAAAAGGGTAGAGGTAGTTTTGAAAAAAAGCCAACAATATCACTGGTAATGATTCAGAAGATGAGTCCAAGACAATCAAGCCGAAAACAGGGCCATCAGGAAGAAAAAGGCAAAGGGCTAACCAACAGGTAAACAACAACAGATTCCTTCCACTGCCAACCCTAGCTTCAATCCCCAACAGCCCTTTCGAGGGGACCAGCCGTCTTGGTATGGAAGTTTCCCGTATGCACACGACCAGTACGCAGTAGAATCTCAACGGGGATCATGCTTCAACTGTGGGTCGTACAAGCACTCAAGAGTTAACTGCCCCTTCAAAAACAACAAGACAGCAGCACCACACAAAAGAAACTAGTTTTGTAAAGATGAGTATAATTTTTTACACAAGTTCTTTAGAAAATTTGTTTGAACCAAATGATCATTTCAAATATGAGCAAGATGGTACTCTTTTATTTATAAGGGTAGGCTAAATGAAAATATCCAATTTTGGATAAGTATTGGTGCTTATGATTATATTATTGTTCAATTGAACGAGATCTAGGTATGTGCAAGATTGTGTCAGAACAAGTTAAGATAGATTTAGTTAAAAGTGGCTTTGTACCTAATGCCGAAAAATCATTGAGGGAACCTACTAAACGTCTGGTTTGGTTAGGCACATTTATTGATACAGAGTAAGGCTTTTACACCGTGTATCATCAGTACAGCGGATATAGGAACTAACCAAGCGGTTATGATCGATTTTGACCTTACACGGTAACGAAAATCTATGTTTTGCTTCATCAATATTCAATGTACATTTCTAAACATATGAAATTCCTGCTCCAAAATAATTTTCGCATCGATGTTTTCCTATTCATAAAACAGCCTTGATATTCTAATAAGAAAAATTAACTTGTATATGCGCAAATAGTTGTGAATGTCAACACCAACTTTTAATTTCGATACAGTTGCTGCTACATTTACATGTTTTATCTGAAAGAAACCTAATACAGGGCAAAAGTAATAGTTACCAATCATAAACCTACCTGTGATTACTCATTCCTTGAAACATTTTGGGTAATAAACGAGTATGAAAATAAGGTTTTTGTGTACGGTGTACACCAACTTAACTATGCACCGTACATAAGGATTTATGTGGTCAGCTAAACACCGCACACAACGCTTCTTTCGGGATAAAATATCGAAAAATAACATAGTTTTGAAAGAATTCAATGCCAATTATTGATACAGCTATACTAATTACACACACACAGTGGTCTTCTATCAGAAAAAAGTTGAAATGAATACAGAATTATATCGGATGAAACGAGGGCCAACTTCCTTGACAAGTATTTGCACATGTTTTTAGTAATCGTCCTTGTTTTGGGAAAATAATGAGACATCTCTAAACATCAACCTACGACCAAATCATTTTATAAAACAGCAATTATGTTTCGATTGAAGAACATATTGATATTATGTGAACAAAACAAATATTTTCGTTACCGTGTAAGATCAAAATCGCTCACGCCCGCTTGGGTAGTACCTATATCCGCTGTACGATGATACACGGTGTTTTATAAAGTACTAGATAATAGAATTGATACGATGATACATTCTATTGATGACATTATATTTTGTTTAACAGGGCGTAAAAGCGTGTACGTGAAAAAGTTGCATCTTTGTAGTTCAGATAATATTACTTAGTTATTGGACATTTAGTTTATTTAATGACTAAACATTTAACCATAGACGTGAACACATCTTCGTCTTGTTATTCTTTTAACTTTCTGAATCAAGTATTGTACAGTTACATTTCTGGAAACTGTATATTAGTGAAGTTAATGTAAAACATTTTAGTTTTGATGAATCATGTCATAGTATTATCTTTAGCTACGCTAGTGATATAGGCTTTGGAGGTTATATCGTAAAAGCACAACAAAACATTCCACATGGTGTGTGGGTTAACTCAGAACGTAGTAATAGTTCAACTCGCAAGGAACTTTCAGCGGTAAAGAAAGTTTTGCTGTCATTAATTGATTTGATACCTGGAAATAAGGTCAAATAGTTTACAAATAACCAAAATGTTGTGAGCATTGTAAGCAAAGGAAGTACAAAAACTATTTTACAGAATTTAGGTTTGGACATATTTAGCGCATGTTTGAAGTACAATGTCAACATTGATATAGTTTGGATACCTAGAACATACACGAAAATTCAGATTTTTTGAGTCGCATCGCTGATCATGATGATTGATATCACATTATGTTTTTCAATTGATACAATATTTATGGGGACCCTTGTGAAGTAGGTTGGTTTGCTTCTGATCACAATTTCAAGTTACTGGTATTTTATTTAAGATTTTGGAATAAAAATTCTGCTGGTATTGATGCTTTCACCGTATATTGGTTTGGGGTTAACGGTATGACAAAATAATTTTATTTATTAATAGTACTTCTACTGTTGACCAACTTTTTTGTGATATATATTTGACTTGACTCTGTTCTCATGTATCTCGTCATACTTTGAACCACACTATTATTTTATTTATTATTACTTTATACTGTTTAGTAATTTTTTGTTATATCTATTTTGCGTGACTGTAATTATGCATCCCGTCATACTTTGAACGACAAAATTATTTCATGTCTACCTGTGCGAATTTCAAACGCGCAATTTTACACTAGTACTCAAAACCCTCCTTCCTTGATGGGTGCATTTTACATAGACAAATAAAATCGTATAATATAATCAAAATGAGGATGTTAATTTGATGTGTGCTTCTTCGTTACATTTGTTGTTTTATAGTGATTAATATGATAACACAATGTTGACTGCTGTACCCCTATTTTTGACATGTTTGACTATTGTGTCTGTTTTGTTCAAGCATCGGTGACAATATAATTGAATGTGATACGACTGTCATACGAGTAAGAGGTTTAGCTAGCTATTAAAACAAGTTCAATCCACCATTTTTACATTTGAAAATGCCTGTACCAAGTCATGGTAGCGATTTTACAGATCGCATATGTAGAATTACCAAGCGGTAAGGAGTTTTATACTCCTGGTAAAACCAAGAAGGCCATTTTTTGGTAATACTGATCTTACATTCAATATGTTAGCTTTGAGGCTAGATTTCTGAAAATGATATTGAGATGTATGAAGGTTGTAAACATATTTTGTTTATAAAGCTGTTTATGCCTATCTGTATTTTACAGATGATATTTTAAAGGCGGTAGTAGTGCCTTGTTTGTGTACTAACATTACATATCTAAATTTCAGATTTTGGCATTAAGGCTATAATTGGCCTTGTTGAGAACTAATATACTAACACATACAAATGTTTATGTTCAGTATTTAAGACTAGTGTATATAGTTTTGTGAGATGTACTAACAAATATTTTATCTGTTGATATTTCCTTTATTTTAAGATGCTGTTATTGTTTAATTATTGTTTATGCATGTGTTTTTGCAGGCTTATGAATCTGAGATTAATTTTTTGCCACCAAATCTACATACCAATGTTGATGTTCTTATGGATTAACTTTGCGGATCTAAAGCTGACAGTACCGTTAAAACTTACAATGCAGAATTTATCCGTTGAAAAAAGTGGGCCTTTCATAACGGTATAAATGGTTGTGATATTTTACCGGCTAAACCTTTGCACGTTGCCCTTTATTTATCTTCAATAGTTCATAACAGTCAAACTACAAGTCCTGTATTTTCAGCGTTTTATAGTATACCATGGGCACATCATATGATTGTGAAAAACGTCTATTGTAATAGAAAAATGCACTTTATTTTTGATTTCATATAGTTCAATATTTAATGCATATAAAATTTAATGTGAAAAATATTTTATAACAAAATATTGTTTAACTGTTATACTGTAAAGGCCAAATTTTCATGTCCAGTTTTTAGTTCAAATAAACTTCACGATGGTCAAACTAACTTTCTTTGGGTCAAATAACTTTCTGATAGAACAAATACTACTTAAATCTTTGTTTGAAAGTGAAGGATGAACAAACAAGTCATAAACTTCGGACAATGGTTCAAGTAGTGACATGGTCAACTTACGTCCATAAATTAACTTTGATAAACTATAGGGCACAAACTAGTACCTTAGTATCATCAATATCTTAATTAAAATTTATAATGTTATTTTATATTATTTTTTATATAGATTCTAAGTTGTGTATTGTTTTATATTAAGGTTAAGAAAATATTAATGAATATATTTTGAAACATATTTTGGTAATTTCAAAAGTAGAAATTACAGAAATTAAAGAAAACTCATCTTTTACATAAATGATAATTATGTCCTAGTTCTGGACCATAACTATATTTGGTCACTCTTATTTTAATTTATTGTGGACTAACAATAACAGCTTCATGGCCTCTATGACACTTAGAAATTGGTATATAAGGAAATCAAGTCGCTAAAACATTAATAGCGTATTTCTTGATTTTCTAGGTGAGTCTCTTGGTGTTCGAATTAATTTAGATTAAAAATTATTTTTATTTTTATTTTACTTTGGAAAAATAAGACAAAGTGTATAAATAATTTATATTTTAATTTAAAAAAAAAGGTTTTATTTAATGGTAATTATTATTGTTATTATATTATATTTAATTTGAATTGTGATATTTAATTATTGTTTTCAATTTATTTTTGACTATAATATTTGTACTGTGAAATTGTATTATAATTATAATGATGTTCTCTTTATTAAATTAATAGCGTATTTCTTGATTTTCTAGTTTGGTTTTCTTTCCGTTGTTGATTCCGGCCTCCTACCGTGAGCCTCCCCCTAGATTGTACCAAAAGGTATTACAATTGTTGGGTACAACGTACATATACACCATTACCAAAAATATCAACACAATATAATGGTAGAGGACTATGTATAGCAACGGAAAAAAAACCACAAAAGCCAGGAAAGACACCATCCAATTATAGCCACCATCGACAAATTCAGGAGAAACTTGACTCAGCATTTGATAATTTGGATATTTTCGATAAAACAGACAACGTTGTCACCTTCAAAACAGACAAACCATCATCTTATCCTGTTGAAGATTGTGACAACAATACAACTATTCCTTACGACGATCAACTCTTTTTGCAATCATCGCCAATTCATCAAGGCAGCAGCAACCATTTTCTCTCATCGTGGACCGGATATCCAGTAGCACCAACTCACATCACACCTTTGAGACCTTCCATTATTCGTAGACCAACGATTCCATCTTCTTTTAACACAAGACCACCACCTCCAACAACTAGTCTTCAAACGCCTCAGCACTTTTCTTTAATATATCCTTCTTTACAGACATCGACACCATCTGCAAGTTCCAGTGCCACTTCAATATCAACTGGACATACCGTAACATCTACCATATCCACAGCCGTATCAACATCAATACCAGCCTCTACAACGACTACAAGCACTGGATCAACAATAGGAACAGTTACAGGACAAATAACAACCGCACCAACTTCATCCACCTCTACAATTTCATCAGGTAGGACAGTACAACCTCCTACAAACATTTTTAACATGTCATCTATTTTGAAAATTGAGAAATTTAAAGGTGACAATACTCAAAATCCTGAGACTTGGTTAACTAATTTTAATCAATATTGTAGTTTTTATGATTTAACAAAGAAAAAAAGTGCAGAATCATTTCCTTTCCATCTGGAAGGTCATGCCAAAATTTGGTATGACACTGTTTCAGATTCAAAGAAACACCATTTTGATTTTTTAATTGCTGCTTTTAAAGATCGTTTTAAAGATAAGCAACATCTTTTAGATATAACTATTTTACAAACGCATCAGGGAAGAAATGAGTCTGTGCTTGATTTCTTGTCAAGATTGTTGAAATTGGCTACAAACAGGAATATATCTGATGATATATTGCTGGCGGTAGCAATGAATGGTTTAAAGGCCGATTTAAAAACAATTGTGATGACAAAGGAACCTAAAAATATTGAAGAATTTAGGCATGCTGCAACTTTGGCAGAAAAAGCTATTGATTCAAATGTAAATTCTGTAAATTCCATGAATCAAACTGTTTTAAATGAAATTCATTCATTGAAGGAGCATATCCAATCTATTAATGTAAATAGTACATCTCCAGATACTACCCAACATCAATCTTACCAACCTTCTCAATCGTATCAACCTCCTCAACACTCTGTTTATGTACAACAGCCAATTTATCATACCCCAAGAACACCATATCACACTATGTATCCTTCGAATAGGTATAGGGCACCACAACCTCAACATCAACGTCAACGGTTCAATAGAATGCCTCCTCGCTATCCAGTCAATCAAAATTTCCGACAACCATTTAGATATCAAAATCAACCGCAAGCACCATCGGATAGATGTCCATACTGCAATGGGTATTTTCATAATAGATCCCACTGTCCCGCTAGCAATGTCATGTGCCATCTTTGTAACAAAATTGGACATTTTTCTCAAGCTTGTCTATCTACTAGAAGAACGCAACAACAATAGCAATCAAGGCCTGTTCGAAGAATTTTTACTTTGGACAGGCGTACAAAGTTTAACCAGGTTAAACACAATTGTTCAACTCATGAAAATTCAAAATCTCAATCAAAAGAATTTGTAACAGACATGCATCAATGTCTTATTCCAGTAAATTTTGGCGGTATTCATATTAAAGCACTTTTGGACACTGGTTCAACAATATCTGCTATCAATGAAAAAACATTCTTGAAAACCAAATTTGCAAATACTCGTTTATTACACTCAGATATTAAGCAAATAGTTGGAGCAGGTGGAGCTACTTACCCAGTTAAAGGTCAAATTAATTTAAATTTTACAATAAGCGGAGTAGTTCTTTCTCAAAAATTTTATATTATACCAGCTTTAAGACATTCTATGATCTTAGGCACAGATTTTTGCAAAGAAAAAAGTGTTTGTTTAAATTGGAACACTAATAAATTATCTTTAATTAGAGATTCAATTACAATCAATGTTGTAAGAGTAACACCAGGTTATGCTAGAGTTTATTGGAAATCAACCATCCCTCCAAATACAATTATGAACGTTTGTGTTAGATTGTCTCAAGCTTTGCCGCATCAAAATTACTTATTAGAGCCATTCAAAAATTTAAAGTACAATTTTTTGACAGCTAGATGTTTAATTAAAAATCGTAACAACAAATGTTACCTTCAGGTTTTAAATCCAACTAATGAGGTCATTACTTTAAAGTCTGGTTTAATTTTAGCTACTCTTAACGAGGTAGACCAAGGTAATATATTTACTTTAGACGAAGATAAGTCTACAAATAAATCCACAAGTACATATATGAATTCAGTACAACCTCAATCAAGCCAAGCTGATATTCAATTTGATTTATCAAAAGCTGATTTAACAGATCAACAAAAACAACAATTGAGATCATTTTTAACACAAAATAGAAATGTTTTTGCAACCAATTTACAAGAATTAGGGAAAACTGATGTTTATAAGCATAAAATTAACACCGGAAATGCTCCACCCGTAAAATCTCGTCCTTATAGGACATCGCCAGCAGCGAAACAAGAAATCCAAAGGCAAGTGGAAGAGCTTCTTAAACATGATATAATAGAACCTTCAACTAGCGAATATAGTTCACCAATTGTCCTTGTTAAGAAAAAAGATAATACCTGGCGGCTCTGTATTGATTTTCGCTCACTTAACAAACAATCAATTCTTCAACAACATCCTTTGCCTCGTTTAGACGATGTATTTGATGCTATAGGCCAATCAAATGCTAAAATTTATTCAAGACTTGATTTGACAACAGCCTATTATCAAATGCCAATGGACGAACACTCAAAACATAAAACAGCGTTTATAACTCATGATAATCTATATCAATTTAAGAGAATGCCTTATGGTTTGAACAACGCTTGTCAAAGTTTTCAATCTTTAATGACACAAGTTTTAAGAGGTTTAACATGGAAACATTGTTTAGTGTACGTTGACGATGTTATTATTTGGTCAAAAGATTTTGAATCACATTTACAACATTTAGATTTAATTTTTCAAAGGCTAAAACAAGCAAATTTAAAATTGAGACCTAACAAATGTGATTTTGCTCAATCAGAAATTCTTTATTTGGGACACATCATTTCTAAAGAAGGTATTAAAGTAGACACTTCTAAAACAAAAGCTGTTGAAACTTTTCCGATTCCAAACAATCAACATGATGTCCGCAGTTTCTTAGGTTTATGCAATTACTATAGGAAGTTTGTTAAGGGTTATGCCAAAATTGCATCACCTCTGAATAGACTTCTTACTAAAGATACTCCTTTTAAATGGACTACAGATTGTCAAAATGCTTTTGATACGTTAAAGGAATCTTTAACATCAACTCCAGTTTTAAATTTTCCAGATTTCAATAAACCGTTTATAGTATCTTGTGACGCATCTGGTTCCGCAATAGGTTATATTTTATCACAAGTAGGGGATGATGAAAAAGAACATGTCATTGGATATGGGGGTAGAGCATTGTCCCCAGCAGAAAAAAATTATACCGTTACAGAACAAGAAATGTTAGCATTAGTATCAGCAGTCGCGTATTTTCACGTGTATCTAGCTACTAATAAATTTACTATTTACACAGACCATAAAGCTTTGACTTGGTTACAAACTATTAAACACACAAATTCAAGATTGATAAGATGGGCGTTAAAACTACAGGAATACAAATTTGACGTTATACATCGTTTGGGATCACGAAATCAACATTGTGATGCCCTTTCCAGACGCGATTATGAAAAACAATCAGAATCAACCCAAGTTTTAACTGAAATTACTTTCATTTATCCAGGGGAAACTTTAGAACAAGTTACTAAATCTGAAGAAAAAGTTCCGATCTTTTCCGTACAAGATATTTCTTCTTTACAAAAACAATGCCCATATTTTGGACCAATAATCTCCTTCTTACAAGACGGTACTTTACCAAATGATAAGAAAAGAGCACAAGCTATACCGTATGAGACTAGTCAATATGAGCTTCTAAATGATACTTTGTATCATTTCTTTCAGCCCCGTACCAAAACTAGGACATCAAAACATCAATTGATAAAGCAAATAGCAATTCCGCAACCATTACGCAATGATATTTTATTATCATTCCATGATCAAAAAGCAGGTGGTTCACATTTAGGTGTTCAAAGAACTTATGAAGCTATTAAACAAAGATATTTTTGGCCAAAAATGTATCAAAATGTGTATGATTATGTCACTAGTTGTCAAATTTGCCAAACTGTGAAAAAAGACAGTACTGCTAAAAAAGCACCTTTAAAATCATTGCCAGTTCAAGGACCTTTTGTTCGACTTCACATGGATGTTTTAGGGGGATTACCAACTTCAAAAGATAAATACAAATATATTTTGTTAGTAACAGATTCTTTCTCACATTGGTGTGAAAGTTTTCCAATGAAAACTCAAGAAGCTGAAGAAATTGCAAACATTTTATATTCGGAAATTTTCACAAGATATGGAGCTTGTCGATATTTGGTATCTGATAGACATGCAAGTAATTTAGGCAAACTTGTCAATCTTTTATGCAAAATGTTTAATGTCACACAACACTTCACTAGTTCATATCACCCGCAAAGCAATGTAGCATGTGAAAGAACAAATTCCACATTAGCTCAATCTTTAAGAGCGTATTGCTCTGAACAACAGGCAAGTTGGCCGCAAATTTTACCTAGTATTATGATGGCTTTTAGAATGAGTCCATGTACTCAATCAACAGGATTTTCACCTTACTATATGATATTTGGAAGAGAAATGCCTTTACCAATAGATATAGCCTTAATTCCTGAAGAATTAATTACTCAATCTCCGGAGAAATATATAGATCAATTGATAAACAGAGTTAAAATTATTCATGATCTTGCTAAATCAAATTTGGAAGATACTCAACTTAAAAGCAAAACATATTATGATAAAACTACTAAAATACCAAATTTTAAAGTAGGAGATCAAGTTTTACTTAAACAAGAAAAAGTACAAATAGGTAAGAAAAAGAAATTAGAACCTAAATGGACTGGACCATTTTCTATACTTGAAAATCGACATGATTTAATTTATAAGCTTCTTAATTTAAAAACTCTTAGGCCACTTAAGTCATTCATTCATGCAAACAGACTTAAAGCTTATAAAGATCCAAACGATTTCAGACCACCTCCTAGTCTTTTAAAAAATAATGAAATTTTAAATGATGAACCTGGTAATATAAATCCTGAAAATGAAAATGAAGATAATCAAAGAGAAAATCAAGAAAACAACTCTCAAACTAATGTTAATAAACCAACATCAAATAAAGGTCAAAATAAAAATGATGAATGGTATGAAGCTATTAAATTATTAAAATTAAAATGGACTTCTGGAAAGAAATATTATTTAGTCCAATGGAAAGATGACTCCAACCCAACATGGGAACCACAAGAAAACGTTAGTGAAGCTTTAAAGATAGCATTTCATTCAGAAAAAGCGCGAAAAAAATTTAAAAGAAGACGTTAAAAAAATACTAAACTATTTTACAAAAGTGGCATGCATATGACATTCACAGGAATCCTCTTAACTGCCTATATCCAAATTGTCCCTTATTTAGAACACTGGAAAAATTTATCCCCAATCTTTCGATCACCAGAAATCAAATTAATTCTTTGTTTTTATATTGTAGGCATGTTGAGATTCGGATTAGTGATTTTGCCATTTTTGCTTTTTGCCTTACTTTTGCCAACGTCAAACGCAGATGAACAAAGAATAAATTATGGAGTTATATTCAAAAATCAGCCTAATATTGACTTTGCTACAGATTATTGGACACATATTTATGAAATCCCAATGTATTTGAACTTACAACATAAGTTGGTCACTAAATGTCCAAAGGCGGCAGGTCGTCAATGTCAATCTTATAACAAAATTGTTTCACAAGTAAATTATATGAAAGAATATATGAACGCACAGGTTCAAGGCACAAAATCATTAATAGATAAATTGGTACCAAAACTAAATATGACTTTAATTGGCAAATCAAAGAGAGCGATTCTTCCATTTGTAGGAACAATAGCCTCGGGGTTATTCGGTTTAGTTACACAATCATCCATGAGAAAAATAGTTTCCCATATAAATACCTTAACATCCGAAAACAATAAGATTTCAAATGCTTTAAAACAATATGGAGGTAGTTTAGCATCTTTTGTTTCACAAACAGAGAAAAGGCTTGATAATGCAATGCAAGGAATTGAAAGAAATTATCAAGCTTTATCCTTTCTAAATACCCTTATTCAGAGAGATTATCAAAATCTAGAAGACCATTATACGGATTATTTTCAAATACTAACGGATCAAACCCAAGATACTAATACTCTTCAAAATTATATAATGGATTTAAAAACAGCTATTGTCAATTTGGTAGAAGGAAAATTATCTCCTCTTCTATTAACACCGAAAGTAATTCAACAAACTGTATTGGATATTCAAAACATTTTAAATGCTAACTATACTGGATACAAAATTTTATCTTCAAATTCACATTATTATTATAATTATGCTAATTTTATTGTTTTACAAAACAATACAAAATTGTATTTAGCTGTTCAATTTCCTTTAACAACTCATGGCAAACTATTTGAAGTATACAAGATAACATCTTTTCCTGTTCCAATTACTACTAATACTTCTCATGCAACTCAACTTTTTGATTTACCTAAGTATATGCTAATCACACATGATCGTAAATTTTTCACAACTCTTACCTTTGAACAAATGAGTATGTGCAAAGGTATAACTCCAAAGCATTGCAATTTTAATCCTTTATTTGAATCATCCAATACTACAGATTGTGCTTTTCATATTTTTAACAATGACAAACAGAAAATTAAACACTTTTGTGATTTTAAATTTTTGCCCAACTCTATTTTACCACATATTGAACAAATATCAGATGATTCAGTTCTCGTTTATCAATATGATAATTTATTCTTGAGGTGTAATGACAAAAACATAACGGTAACAGGTTGTTCCTTTTGTATTTTTAAAATTCCGTGTCACTGTATTTTAATTTCTAAAATATCACACTTTGCAACAAAATTATCAATTTGTGAAAATGGAACACAGGATTTTACAAAACTTCATCCAGTCAATTTAGCAATTTTACAACATTTCTTTGATGATACAAAAATTGGGAATATTCTTGCTAGCACAACTTTCACTGATCCTGTTTCTATTTCCTTACCTAATTTCACGATATACAAAAATAAAATGAATCATATTTTTGCTAAAGATGAAAAATATCACCTCAATTTAAAGATATTGGTCACAAGAGTAAAGAAACAAAATACTATATATTCCACTTTGGCTGATTCTATGGTAGATGGACAAATTGATCTAAACTTCGACAAATGGCCTACTACAAATGATATATTGTCATTGGTTGCCATTATTATTACTTCACTAAACACACTTGTTCTTATCTGGTTATTTTATAAATTCAAAATTATTGCTGCTGCAATAGCTATATATCAACCGGTACAAACATCTGCCACAACGCTCCCAAATTTTAAATTTGAACCTGCAATAACTCAAGCACCTAATACATGGATAAATGTATTAAATTCCAATATAACCTGGGATCATGCTGTTTTCACATTAGCTTTTATTTCCTTTGTAATGACTATTATTTTGGTAATTAAATCCTTCAAAAGAACAAATATGAATACTAAATTATGCTTAGAAATAACAACTGGTTTTAATTGTGTTTGTATTCCTATTTTTTCAATGCCTTTATGCCCAACATACTGGGATGTTCAATATCCAACCATTATTGATAATTTGACAGTTGTAAATTACTTAAGGCCTAAATTACACATTTCGTATCCAAATTTTACAGTTCGAAACAAAAATACTTCTCAATCCATTCAAATACCTGAAATTATCGATCTTAATATTTTTCAAGCATGCGCACTTAGGACAATACTTAAACACCCTTTTTCTGTTTATATCCTATTACTTCATCATAATATTAAATGTCCTATTGACAATGTAAATATTCTCGCGACAAATACTGATAATCCAGATCAAGCAAACAACCGTAAAAATACTGTATACAATTCTACCTTATATTAATATTTTTTTTTTCTTCTATTCCTTAGATTTATCAAACATGGACATGTTCAGTATGTCTCCAGAACAAGTCTGGTCCATGTTGTCCAATCATTCTGAAGATTTGGACTATTGTGATGCCGTAAATTATCTCCTGTCGTATAATTTCGACCCTTTTGTATATGACACCCTTTATGTTAACTGTATTATAAATATTATTGAAAATGAGGTAGATATACCTTACAATAGTTTGCCCTCTTCTATGTCTTTACACATAGACTATTTCGAACAATTAAACAAATCTTATATTAGACAGATAAATAACTACTTGCGTTAAATTATAAAATCTGTCATTTTTAATATCATATTATGCGACTTTCATTTATTCTTTATTCATGTTTAGTTTATCATTATTACAAAGGATTAAGACTATTTCAGTAAAATCCCCATTAATTGTTAATTCCTAAATCGCCTACAATAAATTCAAGTGCGCGGATAAACGCGAAAACTTGTATAATACAAAAAAATGTATTAGCTCAATGCCATTATCAAAAATAGACATATTATAAAAGAATTCAATGTGGTATTACCCACTATATCCAAACAATGGAAAAAAATAAGTCACTTGTATTTTCATGAAGGAAAAAAATCGTTAACGAAAATCAAAAGTTAACTAGATCTTAATTTTATGACACTTACAATACAATAGTTATTGTATTTTGTCATTTAATTGATATCATTATGTACATCTGTAAATATTAAAGGCCTTTAAATCTTCAATGTATGTGTTATAATTATTGTATTTTTTTTATATATTTAATAGGTATATTATGTGTGCTTTTTGTGTATTTGTGTATTTCATTGCATCATGTTTAAAAAAAAAAAGAAAAAATGGAAAAAAATATTATGAAAAAAAAATAAAATTATATATATCTTGTTTATTATTGTGAGTTATTTTTTTTGTATATGACTTATGTTTTTAGATTGATGGAACAATCTCCTTTTCAAAGGGAGAGCGATTATTGTAATAGAAAAATGCACTTTATTTTTGATTTCATATAGTTCAATATTTAATGCATATAAAATTTAATGTGAAAAATATTTTATAACAAAATATTGTTTAACTGTTATACTGTAAAGGCCAAATTTTCATGTCCAGTTTTTAGTTCAAATAAACTTCACGATGGTCAAACTAACTTTCTTTGGGTCAAATAACTTTCTGATAGAACAAATACTACTTAAATCTTTGTTTGAAAGTGAAGGATGAACAAACAAGTCATAAACTTCGGACAATGGTTCAAGTAGTGACATGGTCAACTTACGTCCATAAATTAACTTTGATAAACTATAGGGCACAAACTAGTACCTTAGTATCATCAATATCTTAATTAAAATTTATAATGTTATTTTATATTATTTTTTATATAGATTCTAAGTTGTGTATTGTTTTATATTAAGGTTAAGAAAATATTAATGAATATATTTTGAAACATATTTTGGTAATTTCAAAAGTAGAAATTACAGAAATTAAAGAAAACTCATCTTTTACATAAATGATAATTATGTCCTAGTTCTGGACCATAACTATATTTGGTCACTCTTATTTTAATTTATTGTGGACTAACAATAACAGCTTCATGGCCTCTATGACACTTAGAAATTGGTATATAAGGAAATCAAGTCGCTAAAACATTAATAGCGTATTTCTTGATTTTCTAGGTGAGTCTCTTGGTGTTCGAATTAATTTAGATTAAAAATTATTTTTATTTTTATTTTACTTTGGAAAAATAAGACAAAGTGTATAAATAATTTATATTTTAATTTAAAAAAAAAGGTTTTATTTAATGGTAATTATTATTGTTATTATATTATATTTAATTTGAATTGTGATATTTAATTATTGTTTTCAATTTATTTTTGACTATAATATTTGTACTGTGAAATTGTATTATAATTATAATGATGTTCTCTTTATTAAATTAATAGCGTATTTCTTGATTTTCTAGTTTGGTTTTCTTTCCGTTGTTGATTCCGGCCTCCTACCGTGAGCCTCCCCCTAGATTGTACCAAAAGGTATTACAATTGTTGGGTACAACGTACATATACACCATTACCAAAAATATCAACACAATACGTCTCCTACCGAAAATTTAAAAATGCGCAAATACAGCTCCCGATAAATATTTTATCAGGTTATTTGCATATTGAGATTGCAAAATATTAGCTGCTCGACACAAATGGAAGCTTGTGATCCCGTTCGCTTCGATCTCTCGACAAAAAGCTTCATATTATGACTCGCAGCTGATAACTTGAATTTACAGCTATTCCTGGATCTTGCGGTTAAAAATATGTTATCATGCTTGAAAGATTACAGAATGTAGATGAATGGTCTCTCTGAAAAGTAAAAATTTCATTCACGGTAAAAACATAATGCTACGTAAAACGTTATAAAATCATTAAAATGGTTTTCCCGCATTTAAAATGACTTGTCAATATTATAAACTAATGCTCCCATAGTTTAATCTCCAAGATAAAGAAAACACTATTTATATAGCCTTATCAACAATAAAGTTTAATCAATAATTCTGATACGTTTATTTTTCGATAAAAAGAGGAAAAAAAGAAACAGGAAGGGAGGCAGAAAAATGTTAACTTTATTCAAACTAATATTTTTGACGACAATTTTTTCATTTATTTTGTCAAGTAAGTAAACTTATATGTATGACCCTTTTACAAGGAAGTAGTGAATAGATTTATATTTAGGAGATAACTGTATTGTATTTTTAGCTCCGATTGCATCATTTGGTGATTTGATGGTCGCAAATTAAGTTTACTGGCGACGCGTTGTTGGGGAAATATGACAAAATCAAGGGTACTTTGTCCCTTTTGATTGAATTACTTCCCTTAGTTTAAGATTGAACATATGAATTTTATAAAATTTGCGCATAATCCAGTCCTTTTTTGTCAAGGATCTAAAACTAATGTGTCTTTGAAAACTTCATTTGGCAGATATTTACAAAAATGTTGTGCAATTCTTAAGTAAAATGCTGAAAATTTGACTTTTTACGAACTGGGAAGGTTGAAATCATCATGTTTTTAAAAGAATTTAACAGAAAAATTAAGAAAGCAGGCAAGTTAAAAGTTATTCAACTTTACAATTCAACCTACAAGGTGTTTACCTATATGCCGACAAACCTCATGAACAATCTAAAAAGGCCGAAAGTGTTGAAAATAGACAATGTTCATTTGTACACGAACAGAACCATAACAGCATTCACTGTGACAGTTCACCTATATGCGGACAAATTTTGTTGATGCAGCATAGGAATTGGCATATTGGCATTTTAACTTAAGGGGCATATACATTGTCATGGTAAGGCAACATGGCCGCTATGCAAATTAGCAAAGTATCCCAAATTTTACAATATTAAGAGCTTGAATATATAATATTATTAACTCCATTTTGATCAAACTGGTAAAGACATCGTTCAAATGTGTATTTAAAATCTGTCATATATCGCCTGTGCTTACGAACATGAATTGTCAATTAAAAATTAGTGACGTTATCCAATCAAAATGAACGTTACAAACGCTGTTGCATTAGAATGAGGCTACTGAAGTCACTGTATAAGTTATTCGTATACAATCATACACACATATATTATTCATGATGGAGATGAGAGACATCTGAATCAACCTAACAACACAAAAACAAAAACAAATTATGATGCTATAAGTGCAACACAGATATAGCGTTCATTGATAGATAAATGTGTAAGCACTATTATATGAGCCCGAGTCTGTAAACGCAAAATTAAAATGAAACCAAATTGAACAGTAGAATTAAAGTAAGCGGCCTTTCTGTAATGTTATGTGAATACTATTTTATCAATCAAATTATCCTACTTTTGAAAGACTTGATTAAGTTTTTTTGCAATTATTATACCTCTTATTCTACACACTGCTTTTAAAGATTTAAATGCAAGACTCGGACTGTTATTTTCATTTCTACCAGCAAATGGCAACCCTCCGAACCTATCAAATTATATCGCCCCTTAAATATTTGCTACGGGTACCATGAATTGGTATGATCGTTCACAATTAGCAATAAATTATACGAACTTACTGCGTCATACGCTGTCCAGAAAACCCCTCTTAAATTATTGCAAATAAATATTGCGTTTAAGATTCCGAAATTTCGTAGGCATCAAATAATACCCAATTATAAAGTGTTTATATGAAAATTTAAAATATCCTATATATACATTGCTGAAAAGTTTAAAAAATACACTTTGTTTTTAACCGAATAAATTAGACTTTCTCATTTAAGGTGATATAAAACTCAACCCATTCCAAGGTTCATGGTATGAAGCAATTGAACATTGCAAAAACAATGGATCAAGGATAGCTACTATAGAGGACATGCCTGATAAAGGACTTGTATGTAGATCTTGGGAATTGAAAAACACACAACACTGGATTGGAAATTATTATAAACCGTCTAATACAATTTCGGTTGAAGGTATTGATATAACTTATATAGTGCATCATTGAATATATGAATAAACCATTCTTCCTATAAAAAAAAATCATTATCATAAAAAATGCGATTATACTTTAGTCTATGAAAATCAGATAACAACTGCTGCAATGACTTGTTACTTCTATGTTTTGGTATTTTGAGAATTGCCAATGTTTATTATAAGTTGTTAGTAGAAATAAAAATGCAAAACTACACAGAATAAGTCTATTTGATTATATTGTTAAAATCTATTTTCTACGGGTCGTTAATTATGTGGAGGCATATAGAGCGAAGTCTCATACTGCTGGCCGACCAAAACATATTATTATATTTAGATATTTCGGTTTTAAACGGGAAACTCCACACTAAAATTTACGACAAAAGAGACGATTTTTCGTTCCCTATTGTTAATTTTCCATTTTTAGATATGATGTTTCTTTGGCACCATTTTACGGTGTTTATGTTTCACAACTTGTTCGCTATGCCCGTGTCTGATGTGACGTTTTTGGTTTTAACGAACGCAACCTATATATTACTGATAAATTATTAAACCAGGGATATCGTTACCTGAATTACTTAAAACCTTTACTAAATTTTTCCATAGATATAAAGATTTGGTTTTGAAGTTTGGTTGTACCTGTAGAAAACTTATTTCAAACGGGATAGCACATCCTCATTTTTACGGAAATGTTGTTAACCGTGCCCGGAAATTTAGAAATGATCCATGTAAACTTGTCGCTCCTTTAAATAAACTTATTCTAAAAGGTTACGTATTCAATACTGTAATAAGATCATTGAATATTGTTTTTATTGGTATAAATATTGATTTTGTTATCAGTAAATTAAAAGCTAACTAAATATTCCTAGTATGTTATATGTATATACATATTCATAGATCTACAGTCTAGCGATACCTGTAACATGACATTGCACAAGGTCATGTTTTTCTCTGGCAGTTTATGACGTCTTTACACTAAATCCATTGGATGTTGGATGTGTACGGATTGATAGTTTAGTCTTAGTTGCATGATTTTTTTATAAGTTGTTAGTGGCTTTGAACTAGCTGTCAGATAACTGTGTGTCGGGATGTATAAGTACCACTTGTATTTTTGTCCATCTGATGAGTTAAGCCTTTTTCAACTGATTTTTATAGTTCGTTCTTATGTTGTACTGTTATACCACTGTCCCAGGTTAGGGGGAGGGTTGGGATCCCGCCAACATGTTTAACCCCGCCACATTATTTATGTATGTGCCTGTCCCAAGTCAGGAGCCTGTAATTCAGTGGTTGTCGTTTGTTTATGTGTTACATATTTGTTTTTCGTTCATTTTTTTAACATAAATAAGGCCGTTAGTTTTCTCGTTTGAATTGTTTTACATTGTCTTATCGGGGCCTTTTATAGCTCACTATGCGATATGGGCTTTGCTCATTGTTGAAGGCCGTACGGTGACCTATAGTTGTTAATGTCTGTGTCATTTTGGTCTTTTGTGGATAGTTGTCTCATTGGCAATCATACCACATCTTCTTTTTTATATTATAATAAAACAGAAAGTTAATGATGTCTAAGCTAGAACGCTATCGTGTTAGTTTCTCGTGACATAATAACATTCGGAAGAAACTTTATCACATTTTAGTGTACATGTGTAAAAAATGAAGCGTGGTATGATTTCAAACAAAACATGTTTAACTACGCAACATTTTTACGCCTGTCCCAAGTCAGGAGCCTGTTAGTCTTGTATGTTTTTTTTTTTTTTTTTTTTTTTTTTTTTTTCATTTATATGTTTTTGGGTCAAGCTTAAGTTTTCCTCCGTGTGCAGGATTTCCTCGCTGTGTAGAAGACCCATTGGTGGCTTTCGTCAGTTATCTGCTATTTCGTCGGTTTGTTGTCTCTTTGATATATTCCCATTTTCCATTCTCAATTTCATAGGTCACATATCGCATAATCAGCTATAAAAGGCACCAACTTGCATGACAAATGTAATATATTCAAACGTGAAAACTAACGAACATATAAATGTACAAAAAAATGAACGAAAAACGACGACCTCTGCATTGAAGGCCCCTGACATGGGACAGACACACACAAACAGAACAAAGCGGGCCACACATACCTGCGAGATCCGGATTCCCAACCCTAAATCAACGTGGGAAAGTTGCGTAACAGTACAACATAAGAACATACTATATAAAACAGTTGAAAAAGACTTAACTATTCAGATGAATACAAATAGAAACACAATTAACAAATACAAAGAGTTGACGTGGCCGGGTACTTGTATATCCTAACAACAAAAAGACATTAAAACATATCTGAGAGTACTGACAGTGACTTATAAAAAAAATGCATGCTTTTAAGACTAAAGCACACAAAAATGTATTGCAGATATGTTTATTCAATAATTACTTTTACAAATAAGAAACTACTATGTACACTTAGCTAACCACAAACATCTGACCGTCAACGGTTTATGGCAAACGCGGCAACTGAAACCTAGAAAAATCATTAAACATTTTAATCTGACTTGTAATCCTTTATCAACCCATCAAACAGATATGCTATGAAACCAATCATTTTATATATGAAAAACATAAAATCAAAATGTATCATAGAACAAGCGATTGCATATTCGCTTTTCTATTCAAATATGAGACCATTTGTTCAAACAGTATTTCTTTTGTGTGTGTAGTTCTCGTTCTAAAAATGGGGCCATTGGTTTTCATATTTTGTTTGTTTCTTATTTTGTCCGTCGGGAATTCTAGAATGACGTAAATTTGATGAGACTGTCAACAAAGTGAGAGGTTTTGCGCTATAAAAACAGCTTTAATCCACCATTTTCTACATTTGAAAATGCCTGTACCAAGTGAGGAATATGACAGTTCTTGTCCATTCGTCTTTGATGCGTTTTGTCATTTGATTTTGCCATGTGATTAGGGACTTTCCGATTTGACTTTCCTCTGAGTTCTGTATTTTTGTGATTTTACTTTTCACAGGGAAATCACACTACATTTTAACAAACATTTCATTTTTAATTGAAAAATTACTGAAAACTCAAACCACCAGAATGCACAGAAGTTTCATACAATTAGAGAATGGCTTTCAATTAACCTCAAGATATATGGAAACAGTTTAACATATAAGAATGGGGGGAAATCTGCAAACACTTCCATAACAGCAGGTTTTAATTTTCATATAACCCGGTAAACAACTGTCAATGGACAGACATACCATCACTAAACTTATTCAGCTTCCTAGGTGGTTCACATACATTGTCTAGTACAATACCTAGCATTCAATAGTAACCGATTTATGGCCTTTTCCCTTAAAATTGATGTATTTTCGTTTTTGTTAATATATTTTATGAAGCTAAGGATAACATATAATATTTCTAAAAACTTTATTTTAACCCATTACAGGTTGCTATATAAGTGACTTGACAAACAAATCAAGAAATCAAGTTGGACATCAGTCTTTGCGAGAGTGCTACGAACAGTGTATTAATAAAACAGAATCAGTCAGCATATTTTCTTTTAAGGTAACTGTTTGATACACGAGTATATCCAAGTACAATTAAATATTGTTGATAAAGACCTACACATTTGTGTGCATATTGAATTTTAAAGACTTTGTTCTGTACCAAGTCAGGAATATGACAGTTGTTATCCATTCGTTTGATGTGTTTGAACTTTTGATTTTGCCATTTAATTAGGACTTTTATTTCGAAATTGACTATGAGGGTCAGTTGAAAACAAAACGTAACGACAAGAGATGATTTCAGCTTTCCAATTGTGACCTTTTCATTTTTAAACCAAGAGTTCCAAATAGTGAAGTTGAAATCATCATGTCGTAAATTTACGGCTGCATGCTTGACCGTTATGGAATATACGTTGCACAGATGATATCGAATATGTTCCTTATGGCGTAACTATAATCCCGTTCCTTTTTCCTGAATGTGAGCTACCTAATTAAACTATTTACCGGCTTTATAATAACATGAGCAACATTACGAGTGCCACATGTGGAGCGGGATATACATACCCGTACGGAGCACCTAAAATCACCCCTTGTTTTTGGTGGGGTTTGTGTTGTTGTACTCCTGTTTGTGACATATTTTTCACGCATCGATGTAAATATAATGGGATTTAATGCGACTGTCGTACAAGTAAGAGGTTTAGTGCTATAAAACAAGATTCAATCCATCATTTTCTACATTTGAGAATGCATGTACCAAGTCAAGAATATGACAGTTGTTGTCCGTTCGTTTGATGTGTTTTAATATCATTTGATTTTGCCATTTGATTATGGACTTTCCGTTTTGAATTTTCCTCGAAGTTCAGTTTTTTTGTTAGTTCCCAAAATTTCATACAATCTCATAGTAATGAGGCTAACATGAAAGACAACCTATAATTGAAGCAGTATTTTTTTTTTTTTTTTTTTTTTGAGTTTGGTTAACTGGTTGGTGTGTTGTTCTTTGAAGTTTGAAGTTTGTCTTTTATCTTTTTTTCTCTCAAAAGAGTCGGCCATTGATGGTTGATGTTGTGTTTTGGCTTGAAAACAGGTTAAATACTGATACGGAATATTTCAAAATACTTTTTTTTGTTTATTTAAAATATGGAATTTCTTTAGATGACAGTTTATACATTATGTATATATCATAACATATTGTTACAATTGTAAATCATTTCAGAATGCCACAGGAGGATTGAACTGCCAATGCAACTTAAATACAAAAAGCATCGACTTTGGAGAAAGAAAGTTCTCAGAGTGTGTACCAAGTATTAACAAATGGTGGATATATAAAAGTTAGTCAATAAATTTCATAATTTATAGCATGTTAAGCATTATACTTTATAGAACAGCTCGGATTTCCCCTGATATTCAACATTGAAACCATGTAATTGATTGTTTATACAAGCAATTAAATGATTAGGTTAAGTGCTTCATTCACAGTTGGTGTCCGCTGATGTTATCAAATGAAAACAGATGGTTAGCTGGTCAAGATTATTTAATTTTCATATCCTCTGCACTAAATACATTTTATATTCTTGTCTAGAAAATATTCTCATAGTCATGGTATTTTGAATGAAAAATATTTTACTTTAAAAATTCATTTAAATAATATTCAAATTTAATTTTTCTTTACGATTTCTGCAGCTTATTTGGAAATGCTATGATAAATATTTAAAAATTTATCAAATTTGATATGTTTTAATATTATATTATTATCAATAGGGTCCAGGACCAATCCAGTCTATCGTATAATAGTCCTTCGTAATTAATTTCATTTTTCATGTGCATATATTTAAAGCTGGTATATTCAGTGAAGGATACATATTTCTTGTTAGAAAAGGGTTTCATGGAATACTTTTTTTAGCATCTATTTTGATTTTTTTTAAGTTCCACTTGCAAGCTTGTAGTATAGATTTTATTGTGTGTGTATATTTAGAATAAAAATCAAAATCTGGTCCGTGTTTCTAATACTAAAGGAGGTGTTTCGGTGACGGTCACCTATCCTCATCAGGTATCCCTTAGCTATATGTTTCCTTTCTTATAATACGTAGAATGGTTCGAATTTGGTTTCACTTATGGGGATACTCCAGAGGCTGATTTAAAGGGGGAGCCAAGCCCCCCCTTTTCTGTGAGAAATTTGATTGATAAAATAGGGAATCATTGAAGCCTGACCGGAGCAGGCCCTAAGGCAGTCAGTGTAATCAAATAAATATATTGAAATCAATCAGATTTCAATCAGGTTCAAGACCAATCCATATATTCGTCTTTTTTAGGCTTTTTTAGGCTGAAATATTATCTAATTCTGTTCACATGCAAATGTGGAGTGGACACACACCCCTTTTTGAATAGAGGGGCTGCCCGGCAATATATGTTTATAAACCACTTTTTATGCCCCACCTACGATAGTAGAGGGGAATTATTTTTTCTGGTCTGTGCCTCCGTTCGTCCGTCCGTCTGTGCCTCCGTTCGTCCGTCCGCTTCAGGTTAAAGTTTTTGGTCAAGGTAGTTTTTGAAGAAGTTGAAGTCCAATCAACTTGGAACTTAGTACACTTGTTCCCCATGATATGATCTTTCTAATTTTAATGCCAAATTATAGTTTTGACCCCAATTTCATGGTCCACTGAACATAGAAAATGATAGTGCGAAGTTCAGGTTAAAGTTTTTGGTGAAGTTAAAGTTACATCAACTAGAAACTTAGTACACATGTTACATGTTCCCTATGATATGATCTCTTTCTAATTTTAATTCCAAATTAAAGTTTTGACCCCAATTTCACGGTCAACTGAACATAGAAAATGATAGTGCGAGTGGGGCATTCGTGTACTATGGACACATTCTTGTTTTGTTATAGTATTGCATTGAAATGAGTGAGATCAAACGCTTAAAATAAGAGAAAATAAGTTCAAATATGAAATAAAATTGAGAATGGAAATGGGGAATGTGTCACAGAGACAACAACCCGACAAAAGAGCAGAAAACCGATGAAGGCCACCCATGGGTCTTCAACACAGGGGGGAATCCAGCACTTGAAGATGTTTTAAAAATGAAAATTAAGCACAACAAGAATGTGCCCACAGTACACGGATGTCCCACTCGCACTATCATTTTCTATGTTCAGTGAAATTGTGGGAAAAAATGGTAATTTGGCATTTAAATTAGAATGATCATATCATAGGGAACATGTGTACTAAGTTTCAAGTTGATCGGATTCCAAATTCATCAATAACTACCTTGATCAAAAACTTTAACCTGAAGCGGGACAGACATAAGGACGGACAAACAAACCGACAAACGGACGCTACAACCAGAGTTTAAACATAAAGGCCCCTCTACTATTGTAGGAGGGACATAAAAATTATAAACAGCTGCGCCATGAGCTAGCGCGCATGATACGCCTTAAGTTTTTCAAGTATACAGATCAATAACTTCTCAATGTCATACCAGAAATTTATGAAAAAAGGGGGGTTATCTTAATAGATATAAATAAGTCAACAAAGTTGCACGAAAAATGATCAAAGCAATTTAAGGTTATTGTCTGAAAACTAGAGAATCACTCCTTTTCATTACTAAATTCCCATAACATTCCCGGAAATGTGAAATCTAAAATTTATATAGCGAAAGGGAGCTTTAATAAATAGATATAAACAATTCACCAAAGTTTCATGAGAACTGCTGAAAGCATTTTTGAGTTTTTCTCCAAATACTAGGTGTCTGACATGTTAAAGACGGTCAGACAAAGATATACCATAAGACTTCCTTTAATCAGGCGTAAAACAAGTTGTCTTTGCTTTCTGAATATTTTATAAATAAAAATGTTTAAATATTAAGGAGATTTTATTTTATCATTAAATCAAATTTATCCAAAAAATGTGAAAATTAAAAAGAATATTCATTTCTTAACAAAATTAATCTTCCAAATGACAACAATTATCAATCTATTCAACATTTAAAAAAAAAATGTAAATTAGTAAAAAGTATTCATAACTTTATTTTATATTGATTCCTTTAAATGTGATTGATAAAAATACACACATAGATAATGTTAGATGTAGTAGACATGTTTATTTTTCAAGAAAAGACAGAAAATGCCAAAATGTTGACTTTCTTATTAGATAATCTATGTGTAACATCTGTTGTCAGTTTTTTGGGAAGAGTGATATATAAATTACAAGGACTTCAAACTGTGAAGGTAATCAGTTGTGAAAGTTGAGATTCCCTCAAATCTGAGGACATTCTTCGGGCTGTAACTATAGAGTAATTACTAGTTACATAGTGTGAACGCAACCTATGTATTACTGGTAAATTATTAAACCAGGGATATCGTTACCATAAATTACTTAAAACCTTTACTAGTTTCTTCCACAGATATAAAGATTTGGTTTTGAAGTTTGGATGTACCTGTAGAAAACTTATTTCAAACGGGATAGCACATCCTCATTGTTACGGAAATGTTGTTAACCGTGCCCGGAAATTTAGAAATGATCCATGTAAACTTGTCGCTCCTTTAAATAAACTTATTTTTTGCGCCTGTCCCAAGTCAGGAGCCTCTGGCCTTTGCTAGTCTTGTATTATTTTAATTTTAGTTTCTTGTGTACAATTTGGAAATTAGTATGGCGTTCATTATCACTGAACTAGTATATATTTGTTTAGGGGCCAGCTGAAGGACGCCTCCGGGTGCGGGAATTTCTCGCTTCATTGAAGACCTGTTGGCGACCTTCTGCTGTTGTTTTTTTCTATGGTCGGGTTGTTGTCTCTTTGGTACATTCCCCATTTCCATTCTCAATTTTATTATTCTAAAAGGTTACCTATTCAACACTGTAATAAGATCATTGAATATTATTTTTATTGGTATGAATATTGTTTTTGTTATCAGTAAATTAAAAGCTAACTAAATATTACTAGTATGTTATATGCATATACATATTCATAGATCTACAATCTGTCGATACATTTAACTTGGCATAGCACAAGGTCATATTTTTCTCTGGCTGTTTATGACGTCTTTACACTAAATCCATTGGATGTTGGATGTGTACGGATTGATAGTTTAGTCTTAGTTGCATGATTTTTTTATTAGTTGTTAGTGGCTTTGAACTAGCTGTCAGATAACTGCGAGTACTCTCAGATCTGTTCATTGTGTCTTTTTGTATCGGGATGTATAAGTACCGGGCCACGTCCACTTGTATTTTTGTCCATCTGATGAGTTAAGCCATTTTCAACTGATTTTTATAGTTCGTTCTTATGTTGTACTGTTATACCACTGTTCCATGTTAGGGGAGGGTTGGGATCCCGCTAACATGTTTAACCCCGCCACATTATTTATTTATGTGCCTGTCCCAAGCCATGAGCCTGTAAATCAGTGGTTGTCGTTTGTTTGTGTTTTACATAATTGTTTTTCGTTCATTTTTTTTTATTACATAAATAAGGTCGTTAGTTTTCTCATTTGAATTGTTTTACATTGTTTATCGGGGCCTTTTATAGCTGACTTTGCGGTATGGGCTTTGCTCATTGTTGAAGGCCGTACGGTGACCTAAAGATGTTAATGTCTGTGTCATTTTGGTCTTTTGTTGATAGTTGTCTCATTGGCAATCATACTACATCTTCTTTTTCATAGTAACCTATTTCGATATACATAGGGACAGTAAATTCCATATTGGTTGAAAGCGAAACTCGAATCCCCAGATGGAACTTACTGACTCTTTATATTTCGTATAAGGTCACTAGCACACTGCTTAACGATTTCTCTTAACATGTTATTAATCCTACTACGATTGTATGCATCTGTCATAAGTCAGGAATCTGATAATCAGTACGTAGTTGTCGTTTGTTGATGTGGTTTACAAATGTTTCTCGATTTTCGTTTTTTTTTTCATATATAAAATTATATATATACTGACGAGGAAAGGTAACACACGGCCAGCGAAAGCTCTTTTTTGAGAGCCCAGGTGGTCGTGTGGTCTAGCGGGACGGCTGCAGTGCAGGCGATTTGATGTCACGATATCACAGTAGCATGGGTTTGAATCCCGGCGAGGGAAGAACCAAAAATTTGCGATTTACAGATCTAACATTGTTGGGTTGATGTTTAGACGAGTTGTATATACATTATGTACACAGCCATGTATCGCCATCATTGATGGCGATCCGATGGATACATCTGTTGTAGAGTTGTCACTGACTCAGACGTACTTATAAATGTAATTATTTTCTGTGACTGTATATTACATTAATTTGTAGGATCCTTTACTATAGATAATTTTTCTGATTTGTAACAATAACATCTTCATGCCTTATATATCATGTACTGTAGTACGCCGCTAGATTAAAACTGACGAGGAAATGTAACACACGGCCAGCGAAAGCTCTTTTTTGAGAGCCCAGGTGGTCGTGTGGTCTAGCGGGACGGCTGCAGTGCAGGCGATTTGGTGTCACGATATCACAGTAGCATGGGTATGAATCCCGGCGAGGGAAGAACCAAAAATTTGCGAAAGCAAGTTTACAGATCTAACATTGTTGGGTTGATGTTTAGACGAGTTATATATATATATATATATATATATACTGTTGGTTTTCCCGTTTGAATGGTTTTACAATAGTAAATTGGGGCCTTTTATGTCTTGCTGTTCTGTGTGAGCCAAGGCTCCGTGTTGAAGACCGTACCTTGACATATTATAATGGTTTACTTTTATCAATTGTGACTAGAATGGAGAACAGTCACATTGGCACTTATACCAGATCTTCTACATTTAAATATTTAAACTTATCTAGTGGCATATCAAAGTGATCAAGTTTTTAATATTAGAACCTATTTTTATTAATATATACGTAAAAAAAACAAATGCCAACAATAACATTATTATCTTTTGATGTGTTTTTGTCAGTCGTTCATCATCAATTTATTTGTCTTTTGAAACTTTTCAGATTTTCCCTAACACCATGTTGTTTTTACTCATAAAAGACCAACAATGTAAGATCTGATAATTCGAATATGCGTGTTGTGGTATTCGCTCAGCTGGATCCAAACACCTATTTCTATGACATAGTGAAAATACCACACGAACTGTGTCTTGTTCCCTAAACTGTTCGACCATGCATACAATGCAGACTGTATAAAAAAGGGTTTCTTTAAAATATTTTTCTACCAAGTCAGGAATATGACAGTTGTTATCCATTCGTTTGATGTGTTTGGACTTTTGATTTTGCCTTTTGATATTGGATTTTCCTTTTTGAATTTTCCTCGGAGTTCAGTATTTTTGTGTTTTTACTTTTTTCTATCTGGAGTAACATGCTAGCAATTCGTCCTATTTAGTTTATTTGGCTGAAATTGTCAATGTCCGTTGACACGTGCATCAAATGCAGTTTTCTTACATTTTACAATCATTGTGTAGACAAACTGTTTCATAAATAAATTGTTCGACGTTTGATATAACCTAATAGTTGGTACATTTGTAATATGCAGGTTTATTTTAAAGTGAGATAAACAAAACTTGACGATATTCAGGTTCTATTTATATTTCAGTTTACAAAAATGAGTTTCCCACAAGTAATGGAACCTGTCAAAATATAACATGCACAAACAGCAGTTTTAAAGACAATTACCGTAGAGATATACTTTGTGGTTAGTAGAATTATCTGTAAGGTCGACGACGATGATGACGACATGCTGATACATAGCTTCTGAAACATTATATTGATGTAATGATGGCTGCTTATAATATTAACTCTGAAATAATTCAAATCTAGTATGTGCTCTCGATGGCTATATTTCAACCAAATGAGTATTTTGTTATACAGTTTCAAATTGAAAAGATCCTTAATTCCATTATTAAATTTCTTATTAATAATAGTTATCAAAGGTACCAGGATTATAATTTAGTACGCCAGTCGCCAGACGCGCGTTTCGTCTTCATAAGACTCATCAGTGACGCTCATATCAAAATATTTATAAAGCCAAACAATTACAATGTTGAAGAGCCTTGAGAATAACTTTGTTTTAACCTGCTTTTATGGGGTAACAAGAACTATTATTTTATCCTGCATCAGGCTCATTCAAGAAAGAACAACCACCAGATGCTTACCTTCGTTATATTTGTACAAACAATCCAGATGACAATATAACAAGAACACATATGCCTAGGAATTTCAGTTTTATCTTTAATGCTGCAATTTCAACAGGTAAGTGTCATTGCTTAGATTTTTAAAGTCAACCGTATAATACAAGTTAAAAATGGTCTCAGGCTTAAAAATACAAACTCAGAAATAGTTATGCTTGTATCGATTATTGATCGTGATTCTTTGTGAGTTTTTTAACAAAAATCGGAAGATTCCTAGGTATGTTTACCAGTATTTGCTATGTATCATTGGGCGAAGTTATTAGTTTAAGTTGATGTACACTCCATCTTGAAATTATTACTTAACAATGGTAGTTCTATTGACTTTCTTGAGCTACAATACAAAGAACACGTCAAGGGTGAAAGATAAGTATGCTAACCAAAATGTATTTTTTACATATTGATATGTAGTGAATCAAATTATACAATATATATAATTACACAATAATATATTATATACAATTATATATAAGTACACAACTTGACAATCCGCTGGATGTTAATCAACCTTCAATCAATCAATCAATCAACTTGACAATTATTCAATGAGACAATTTAAAAAAAAAAACCAGTAGGCTTTATGATATTCTTTCTAAATAAAGAGCCTGCCAGCATTTCTGCACAAATAAAGTTCATCATGCAAAATCAATTTGCAATAATATTTGCTCCATAGGTACTTATATAAGAAGCACAATTCCTTAAATGAGAGCAGTGACGATTATCAATTATAAGAATTTAATTTGCTGAATAATTCGTGCAATATAGCATCATATATATTTATTTTTTTTGAAGCGGTCGCTCAAATGAGAAGTGACGATGCTCCTAAACGCACGAATTATGGTTTATAAAACAAAAGTTTTGGACGAAAATGCAACGAACTCGAAATTGTTTATACTTCCCAGAAATAATCCCTTCCATAAGAATTTACAGAGAATAGACATATTTAATAACATTAACGGTATATGGTGTAAGTCTTAAAAAGTATCCCATCGAACTAGAGGTAAAGGGTACAGTTAAATCGGCCTCATTCTTGACTTACATCTAGAAATTGACAATGAGGATCGGTTAAAAACAAAACTTTACGACAAAAAAGATGATTTCAGCTTTCCAATTGTGCATTTTTCCTTTCTAAGTAGCAACATTCCAGCAGCACCTGCATACGGGGTATATATCTCCCAATTGATACGATATTTCCGTGCTTGCATTTCCTACCATGATTTTCTTAATAGAGGGTTGTTGCTCACAAGGAAGCTTTTAAACCAAGAGTTCTAAATGGTGAAGTTGAAATCATACCTTCGTAAATTTTACGGACGTCATCACGAGTTGGTTGACCGTTATGGAATAACCGTTTCACAAATGATATCGGATATGTTCCTGACGTCGTAACTACAATCCCCTTCTCTTTCATAAATGTGACCTACCGAATTAGACTATTTACCGTATTTGTAATAACATGAGCAACACGACGGATGCCACGTGTGGAGCAGGATCTGCTTACCCTTCAGGAGCACCTGAGATCGCCCGTAGTTTTTGATGTGGTTCGTGTTGCTTATTCTTAAGTTTTCTATGTTGTGTCATGTGTGCTATTGTTTGTAATGTCTGTTTGTCTTTTTTTCATTTTTAGCCATGGCGTTGTCAGTTTATTTTCAATTTATAATTTTGACTGTCCTTCTGGTATCTTTCGTCCCTCTTTAAAAAAGGTGATCTGAATATATCCTTCTAAGTCTTATGAATAATATGTCCGTTTTATTATTTTATGTCATATTTTCCTTTCAAGTACCTAATTTGGGACCCTTATAACATTGGCTGTTCACTTTTAGGTTTCACTTTGTATCATATAACTTCTCAATATGAAACTGAACCCGAAATAATAGGTTCTGGATAAGAAAAAAACGGACTCTAGAAAAAAAAGTTTTATCAGTAAAAATCCCAAATATAAAGCAGAAAACTGTCGTGTATGATATTGTGCAGTAGATCATTAAAACTGCGATGTTTTAAATGTGCGAAATATTTTTTTTCACACACAAAAAGTAAAATATCAAACAATCAAACACATCAAACGAATGGAAAACAACTATCATAATCCTGACTTGGTAGAGACATTTCATTTGATAGGAATGGGGAAAACAAACTGACGTAAAATGTGATATAGATAGACGAAAGGTTACATACCGAGTAAAACACATAGGACCGTGCCAATGAAAGTATCTTGAATATGTCCTAAGAGGACCTTATTAAGGATGGTCTTAGGTCGACGTGTCTGCGACAAAATTTGTAAAACAAAGCGTTCTGTGGGCAGTTCTAACTACAGTTTTCCTATAACCATCTTTAACATTTATTTAATTCATAAATATATGTAGAGAATTAGTGACATATATCTTAATGTATTTCAGTAAATATGTAGAAGGGGGGATGGTGCATTTTTTAAAGAAACAAATATGCAAAATATATACCAATATAACGTTATAGACTATAAAATATAAATGTATTTCACACAATAACAAAACTAGTCACAACACTTTGTTATAGACGATATTCGTACTGCATTTTTTCTATATAAACAAGAGTTTTGTCCTCACTCGA